>JXSR01S051890.1:44870-55570 GCA_000969725.1 Ophiothrix spiculata
CTCCTCCTTGTGTTGACCGACCCTATTTAAAAAAAAACAAACAAAAAAACAGGGTCGGGAAAGCACCCAGTTTTACTCAGATTGGGTGTTTTTTTTATGCACCCAAATTTCATAATTTAGGTGCTTTTTAAAAAAAATATTTTCCGACCGACCGACTCATTTTTTCAGAAATTCCACTTGAGGGCAACACAACATTTTTTTTTCTTGGCCTTACTGAAACTTACCCCATGTTTGACAGTCTTGGCTGCTTGTGCTGCTTTCTTCTTTGCACCCCAATGTGTCAGGATATCTATGAGAGCCATGAAGTACACTTCTGCCCTCGGTGATTCTGCAGACAAGAACAGTTGATAGTAATGGGTATGTAACTTGAAAGAATATTTAGGTTAAAAAAAAAAGATTCGTCTCAGAAACCTGCACGCATTGCTATGTGAAAATGAATTTAGCGCAAAGAGCTACCCGCTGGTCTGTCTCTCTTTTTTTATCGAGAGTAATCCAGCGATTGACCACCGTTCGGGTTGCTGTCATTAACTGTTGCAATTTTACCTTGAATTTTATGTTTTATTTCAACATGATTGTCATACTTCCCATAGTTAAAACGGGCAGAATCGTACTTAGAAATTTTAGAATGTTAAACAAAAAATAAATAAAAGAATATCACATACAGGCGAATTCCAGCGTGACAGGCGTGACCTTTGCATGAACCTTTTTTTCTTAGAATAGCTGGTAAATTTTATCTAAAGGCGATACCACGGAAATATTCCTATATGTTATAGTAAACATTCGATATTGGATGCAAAAAGTGAAACATTTATTCTAACTCAATCACTGTCTTCACAATGGGGACACAAAGTGTCCGTGACAGGCGTGACCCAAACTGACACTGCCTTTTCAAAAATATGGTTTAATGCTGAATTCTATCTCTTTCCCACAGGAGATTTGATTCCCGTTTATGTTGCAGTATATCTTCTTTGGGGAACCAATCAGGAAACATTTCACTTTTGGAGCTGTAGCTCTTAACTTGGAGAATAGAGGCTAAATCATTTCGTGACAGGCGTGACGTGACAGGCGTGACATTTGTGCACACCTAGTAATACTTGATTTTAGCAATGGATCTGTTGTTTAATAACGTCTTTATTTATGATTATGATTTATTTTCAACAGTTTTGATGATACTGTATTATGCAAGTCTAATCTATTTTTGAGCTTTAACCCTTGTCCTCCTGAGCTATTTTTGCAACACGTCCTCCGAAGGGTTGTTGCAACCACCCTAATATTTTAGAACGGAACCTCCTATGAACTTGGTTTTGCTAATAATAGATAGGTATGATCCTCCCCTATCCAATGATACCAAGATCATCAAAATCCAATGCACTCGGCCCCTGCGGGCCTCATGAATTGGAAAATCTCACAGGAAGCAATGCATGCTGGGAAGCACACAATATCTTCTCTTCAGGTACCCAGCATTTAGGTAATGAACTCCATGAACTGAGCCTTGTGTCATGTAATAACCTGATATCACATGCCATAGAAACACAGTAATTTGATCAGCTGATTCAATCATCTGATCTGCACTTAATTACACCACATCATAATGTTACCACCTGACAGGATTTCAAGTTCACATCAGGACATAAGTGTAGTAGCACCACTAGTAATAATCGAGTTAAAGGGGCATTGGACAAGTTCAGTGTCATCCCCAAACTTTTTTCCAGACATATTAAGATTTTTACATCAATTAAAGTGTTAGTGGTGATAATGAAAGTATGCAACGTTTCGACATCAAATTCAACCCCTATATCAAAATATTTAGATTTTCGTTCATTATTAATTATTGTTGTCGACAACAAAAAATACTGCCCCTAGAGTCGAAACCTTAAAATTGGCTATATTACAAATTCATTGGAAAATCAAGATTTCTTTTGGTTTATCTGCAATCTACAAAGCAAAAGCAATGATTAACAAATATAACTGAACCTTTTTCCTGACTTATTGCTTTATTACACGCCTTTAGAGAATAACCTCATACCCAAGATCAAGGTTCAATACAAAATTGTATTTTTTGGCGTTTCTTAAGGTTTAATCAGAGTTTTCTCGATATCAGGTACTTGACTGTTATTACTGAACATGGAGATTGTAAATCACCTATATATAAAATCCTGAACCTTTGTCCTATGCACCTTAGCCTAAAAGAGCCATGGGGGCAGAATCCGCCCCCCCTCCGACATTTTTTTGTTATATCTCCGCCGGTTGTTATTTTTTCGCGCTGAAACTTCTTGACCTTTTTCCTTCAAGCCTTGTGCTCGATTAATGACCATTTTCATGAAAATCGGACCTAGGGTTATGACAAAGCGTTGTGTAATAGTACGCTGGGTACAACAAAAAAATGATTTTCCATTGAAATTACACAAAAATCGTGGTTTTTGTCTTTCAAGATGCACTTCCACTATGTTTATTTGGTTTATTTGAAGTAAGAACATGTGTAAGCATACTTCGACACACATAACTGCTAGAAAATGCAACTTTTGCTTGAAAAAATAACAAAAAAACATGATTTTGGTGATTTTCGTGTTTTTTACATGATGTCACTTTTGACGTCATACAAGGTATGGTTTGAAATTTTTTGGTACCAATGGACTTGGGAGGGTCATAGCTATCCACTGGTACCACATACTTGATGTTTCATCGATCAGTTTCCGAGATCTCAAGGGGGTGCGGAATCCGCCCCCCTCTGGCCGTGAGATGGGTCAAAATAGCCCGGCTCTTTTAAGGTTAACCTAACCAAAAGGGTCTTTGGAAAAGTATAGCTTTGAAGCTTTAAAGTAACTTATACAAAGAGTCCCCAAGCCTTTGGGTTGAGTATATCTCTTTGAAATCATTGTTCAAGAACTTTCTCTTTGTATATCTAAAATTTACCTGCCTTATGCCTTAGCTTTGTAAGTAAACTCATTGAGACATAAATTTGACATCCTAAAGAATCTTAAAATACATGTAATAAGCTTCACAGATAAAAAATATATCCTGAATATTTAAAATAAAAAAGCTGTGTGTCAATCTTACTAATGAGCATTTTATTTTCACTCCATAGTTGTTTTTCTAGATTTTTCTCAAACAAATTAAGGTGAGAATTCATTCTGTGTTAGTTTAGCACCAAAAACAGTTTGATAAGCTCATGTAAAAGCATGAACTCCAAGACGATTAAAACTGCTAAATAAGCCGATGAGACAAGCTAATCAGTGATTATGAGATAATCATCGGGCTATTACATGAGCCATGATCTATGCCTACATCAAATATATATAGCCTCTTAGCTCTTTCTGATTATACTTCATTATATTGACTGAATGGCTCATTACAGCTGAAATTGCTAGGTAATGTTGTGTCACTAATTCATATATCATGCCGACAACAATTGAACAGTTTTTCAATCTCACTTGGTTCATGACTGAAAGAAGTAGACCCTATTTGTTAGGCTTAATATATATAATAGAAGTAAGTGGCTTCTGCCCCTGGTATAATGTGGTAAAGGGTTGACTGCCCTTTTTCATATTGTCATATGGCCTCTATTTACTTTTTGAACCTTTTTGTTAATTGATTGCTTTGGGGAGCATGGGCCCATTTATGGTTTTGAGACCACCGAGGGGAAATATTTTAAACCATGCCCTGAAGAAAAAGCAGTCAATATTTGTTTTATATACTGAATATATAGATTTTTGTCATCTCGTTGGTTAAAAGAACCATTTTTGCACTTAACGCCAGATGGTCAATAGTCGCGCGCGGAATGCTCGTGTTACACTGACGGTGCAAAATATGTTGAGCGGGCCTTGTGAAAAATATGCCCCGGGCCTAGTTAAATCCAAGCCCTAACTTTTAACCAATCAGAGGACAGTTATCTATATATGAGGTACATAATATACTTTGAAAACCGATTGAAAATTTTACATCTTTTGATGGTTCTGCAAGACCATAGTTTGTTGTGTGAAGGCAACAAAATCAACCGGAATATCAAAACTGCATGAGAAAGAACAATGAGAGGATAATGAATTTATCACTCTGAGTTTTGATAGCAAAATCTCAAAAAAAAACCCAATGAAAATGCTTAAGACAAAGCTTTTTCTGTTAATATTTTAATATAATTTTGCAATCAAATTGATTTGGGTAGTTTTCTAGTCTTGATTGACAGTTATGTGCATAATTGCATAGTACAATGTGTTGCATACCTGACAACATTGTAAAACCCAAAATCAGGACAAAAAGGAGGCGTTTGCCAGAGGTGACTTTTTTACAATTTTGGTTCATATGTTCCAAGAGCATAAATATGTATTGAAAACAGGTGGGTTTGTGACTTTCCTTATCTTTATTAAGGCTATTTTAAGGTTTTGCCCCAAATATATGCCACAAGAGCATAAATATTGACTGAATACAGGTCGGGATTGGCGACTTTTACTTGTATTTTTTTTTTAAATATCTCAAAATCAGGATGTCCTGATTTTTGGCCATTTTGAGAGTTGTAAATCGGGACAATCCTGATAAATTCAGGACAGTTGGCAGGTATGGTGTTGTAGTTAAGTCTCTCATGCAAAACAACTATGAATGCTTTGTGATACATATACACGTTCAAAAGGGAATACCGGGTTGGACTGGTAAAAGAGACGTATGACATAACTTTTTCGTATCAAATGAAGAATTTTTTTAATCACAATATGGGAATATCCTTTCCAGTTATCAATCAATGAAATTGTTGTATTCATGCCCATGCCTGTCAACATTTTAAAATTCTGATGCAGGAGACTTCTGTAATCACTTAAATGAACAAGTAACAACACTCTGAAAAACATGCAACCACATCAGCGGATGAGCATAACTGTAATGGCGGCATTCTGCAGTGTAGGTAAGTACCAGGATGTAAGTATTTTAGCGCATCCACTGTAGTACTTTCCATGTGCTTGGCCTGTAATAGAGCTATATGCAGTGCCACCTATAGGTAATTTTCGCGCTAGTGGGACAATGTGGTAGATTTTTTTTTCAAAGCGGGAGATATGGCATGAAATAATAATTAAAAAAAAGGAACAATCGGGAGGGTTGGAGTGCTGCCTAGCATGTCTACTGAGTGATAACATGAACTATCAGTTATACCCTGGTCACATAACCTTGCGTTGTGTTTACGGCATCATACCAGGTAGATTTCAGCGGACACCGATTGGACACCGGCCGAATGGTGTCTGGACAATGTCCGTAAGCTGTAGAAATGCCGGAAGCATGCCGCAAGAATTTAATTCTGAGTTAAAACCTTGAAGCATGTATACGATGTCATCAGTTATGGTCTAATAACCACTGGAGTCCAACCAGCATCGCACTGAGCTCACAAGCATTCACCGATGTCATACCGGCGTTGCGGCTTCCTTCGGCTTACCAGACACCGGTCGGCGACCATTGGTTTATGTGACCAGAGTGTTAACAAAATTTTGCAAATATTCTCTTACCATCAGTACACCTAACAGCATACACATTGCACCCATAGTCAAATTCATATTCTCCGCTTGTGGATAAGAGTTGCGGCCTTGGTGACGGGCTGTCTGGTGGTGTTAGCACTTCTCCGCCACTCCCTGAGCCTTCCTCTTCATCTTCTAACCCATTGGCTCCATTAGCTTCGTTTTCTTTCAGTTCTTGCTCATACTTCTCTGAATCATGGATACCAACGAGGAGACTGTAGTCCATTAATTTCAGCTCTGCAAGGAACTGTCAGAAAAAGCGGATGGATGAAAATCACGTAATATTTTGCATTCAAGTTGCAGTGGTAGCACCAGAATCAACATCATGGGGGAGGGGCAAAACCTGGGGTAAAAACAACAACTCGGGGCAAACAATTTTTGTGCAAAAGCAAAAATGGTCCAGGGAAAAATAATAGAATGATGAGTCAATCTTGGTAACAGGGATGCCACTCAATACTTTTCAAAAAGTCTGAAAATGTCTGAAAAACCCTAAATATTCAAATTTGCCTTTTCTTTTGTACAGAGAAAGATTGACAAAAAAGTAGGAATTCAGACAAAAACCTGAAAGTGGCATCCCTGTAGGAAAAATGATTCACCAGAGCAAGTGTTGAGGTATTGCTATAAATAAAATTCAAATTGCATGTTCTTACCAAAATCTCATTTTTGGCCTATTTTGGGCAATATTTCAAAATGTAAAGACAAAAATAGAAGATTTGAAATGAAATATATACCTAGACATGTATTTGTGGATTATAAAAGGACTATGATTACTTTCAGTCATATATATATTGATTACTAGAGTCCAGCTAGCACCCAACTGAGCATGCACGAAAGACTTATGAGTATCTTGATTGCTAGGGCAGAAGGCACCATGGCTGCAATAACCCTTGGTTTCCTGTAAGACATCTGTAGTGGAGACAGGCACAATCACAGCAAACTTTCTGAAGTCAAAGAGGCATAGTGCCTTTCTTAAAAATTACCTATATTTCGAGGGTTGAGAGCACAAAGGCTGTATTTGTAAGGCAACAAGACATAGTGGCGGCGGAAGCTTAAAATTTTAGGGGAGGTTAATTTTTTTAATCAAAAATTTTTTGGACCAAGGAGGAAAATTGGAGGAAAAATCATGTAATTTTTGTAATGCATGTGTAGCTTGCGTTAATAATCTGTCAAATTGGCTAATTTCAGCTAAGAAACTTGAAATTTGTGCAAAACTTGGCAAAAATTGACATAATATCTGAAAATTCATGCAAAGCGTGCAAAACTTTTTGATCTCTTAAAGGGAAATTCAATTTCCTTTCCTTAACTTTCTTTCTTCTTTATTTTTTTGAGGGGGACCGTCCCCTCCACCTGAAATTTAGGAGGGGACATGTCCTCCTCTCCCTGCTTCCGCCGCCTATGCATAGGACAACAGGTTTTCAAGACCTGGTGATACTTTCAAGATGAATAAGCCATTACACCGGTGTTTAAAATTACTCATCTGGAAAGACCCATTACATCTTCAAATTTTTTGTTCTTGGGATTGTTGAAATGCAGATACATACTTGTGCTCTCAACTCTCGATTTCATACTCTATTTACTAAGCTTGAACCGATGCATCGTATCGGGCCGATATTACACCCTATCGGCAAAACATCATATCGGTAAAATCACCTGTCTTTGCCGATGAACTTTACCGAAGCGTGGCCTAGCCCTAGCTGGGCTACGCCACGTTTTTGATCAGCTGATGATGCACTAAAAGCGTGGCCTAGCCCTAATCTATGCCACGTTTTTGATCAGCTGATGATGCACTAAAAGCGTGGCCTAGCCCTAGCTGGGCTAGGCCACGTTTTTGATCAGCTGATGATGCACTAAAAGCGTGGCCTAGCCCTAGCTGGGCTAGGCCACGTTTTTGATCAGCTGATGATGCACTAAAACATAGGTAACAGATATCGTATCGGCAAAGTGACAGATATAAAACATCGCCATATCGTATCGGTAAGGAAATGAGCCATCGGTTCAACCTTACTATTTACCCACTAGATTACTTACATCTGTGTCAAACTTCAGTCGTTTCAGTAACGTTTCTTTGGCCTCGGCACCGATCATTAATCTTACATTGTCATTGACAAAGTCATTGTCTTTCAGCGTTGGTAAATCTTTGTCCTGTACAGAAAAAAAGAAAGAAACAAAAATTACCAAACTATACAAAAGATGGTTCGCGAACCAGTAGTCTCGCCTGTGTTAACTACCGCATACTTTCGTTAATCGCCTTCTTAGTACAACTTTTCAGAGGATTTCCTTGCTTGTTTTTTTACAACAACTGATTCTCACAAATCATAAATATCTCAACTGTGTGTAATGAAAAAAATAAAAATAAAAAATAGGATGACTGGGTTTGGTGTCTGTCACAAAGGTAGATTCCATGGTATACTATTCCTAAAATTCCCAATTTATCTTTCCTATTGAAATAACTAGAGAATATTGCACAATCTTGTTTTTCAGTAACATGGAATAATGGTATATTGTTGGACAATTCTGCATTTTGCGATTTTTAGATTGAATCCATCAGCCTTCCAGCAACTGCTAAAGCAGTACCGGTACACTTTGTTGGCTGTTGGCCCTAATAACCCGAAGTGAGAACACCCTCATTTGGTGACAGGTGGATCCAGTCTAAGCTATCATTAACATGTGCCAAAATATGTCTAATATTGGAAAAACGGTCCTCTCAATAAATATTCATCATTAACATGTCTGTGTGCCCGTACTGACCATCCACGAAGAACTGATACTAAAGCATTGTTTTTCAGAATTACCAAGATTCTCAATAAAGATTTTGGTGAATCAAATGATATGAATTCATTATCTCAAGGGGAAAGACCTCTGCTTTAAAGGCTTCATTTTTTTGTCTCATCAAATACTGTAAACACCATTTTTTTCGCGCAAGGCAAATTTTGGACCATTTCGCGCATTTTAATTTTCGCGCACGTGAACATTGGGCAAGTGTGGAATTCCCTTTACAACAAGTACCCATCAATTTTCGTGGTGCATTTATTTTCGCGCTTTTTTCATTTTGCGCGGAAAGCGCAAAAATAAATGTAGCGCGAAAAATACCACTTATACAGTATACTTTTTACTCTTTGATCATCTTTTTTACAGGTGGATACGACCATTCAGGTCTAAACCAAACATGGTACTGTGGCTTGTCAATGGCTTCAGTTAATTACAATGACCAACAAAATTCTAGGAAAAGTCCTATTAACTTGCATTACCTTCAATCCAGTACCTGATTAAACACATGCTACAGATGTTTTTAAATCTTTATTTACGAGGAGATAAATCCAGATTGTGTCATAACATCAATTTCAACCATTTAGGTCATTAAGTGTAGAGTGCAGAGCCAGTCAGGCTACCTGGAATGATGGCAGTAAAATCCTCTGGATTAACAAATGCCATTTCGATCAAGGGTGGATTTGCATACATAAGTGAATCTGAATGGGTTCGACGATGACAAAACTATCGTTTTCCTACACCCCGTGCATGTTCTCTGTTGGCAAGGATGTCTACACTCCACAAATCCGCACACTATCACAATGAATACTCCACTATACTCTATAAACCTTGAAGTATGCAACAAGCAGCCGATTAATGCACATAAACCAATATGATTATACGCGGAAGTAAATTAGTCCGTATTTCATGAATCATAACAAGTACCAAATCTTGCTGAATATTCAAATGGACTTATGATTAATGTTTGTCCATGTGGTAGCAACAAAATTATCCCAAAATAATATCGAATTCATGTAAAAGAATATTAATATGCAGTGATTTGGTCTTAATCGATCCTAATCAATCATTACTAGTCTCTTACACAATATAAAACCACCGATTCACAATGTTGTAGAATACAAGGGAAATGCTATGCATCTCGTAAGAGAGTCTGATTGCTTGTTGCATACTTCAAGTAAATAAAGTATAAAGCCAGGGTACCAGGGAGAAACAACCAAAAGACTCATAATATGAGACACTAGTCATATAGGCAGGAGCGGACATCCGGTCGTTTTGTTTACATCCGGGACGTTTGTCCAAATAGCGCGGTGAAACAATAGGCGACTTCCCATTCAACTCAATGGAGAAAATGCCGGCTCATGGAAACTTTGATTTATTTGAGCAAATTGTCAAAATATTTCGATTCCAAAATCATATGAGATGTGTGGTATTCAAATCATAACAAAATGACAAACAGTTCATAATTTCACAGATTTTCCTCTGGCTAAAAAAGAAAGAAAATGAAGGGATGCCTGGCTGAAGTATTGTTTTCACCGCAAACAAAGTCCAACGCGAGTTATTTCTAATTAAATCATTGTGCTGCGTATGCCCTGCGTATGACGTAGGTCCGCTTTCGCCTATAAGATATGAAACAATCTTATTTTCAGGTTATGCAAGATACGATGGGAAAACAAATTGGAAGAAGAAATCTGACCATCTGATCACTAGATAAGTTCAAGGATTTTAATCACACCATGAAAAACATTTATACCAAATTCACATGAAGAAAAATAGTCAAATCAATGTTTATATTAGCTTGACTCCTTCAAGTTCAATCATGAATTTCTAAGCTTTTTTTCTTTTAAGATTGCCATTTGTGGGAAATGCACGAAAAATGTAAGAAACAGGACATAGAGGGAAAGGATAGAGAACATTTAATTTTGTTTGTAAATTCAACATTATTTAGAAAAACACTAACAAACACAACCAACTGTGCACTAAGTGTTATCTGTCTCTTTGAAGCCACAACATCACATTCTGAGACTATTCAGCAAAATGTAGGTTTCCAGAGTAAGCTGTATAAATACCTCAAATCAAAAGAAATGTAAATTTAGAGCAATCTGAAATGGCACGTAAAAAGCATCTCCTTTTTGTGAGTCTTGATCCATACAACCTAAATTCCATAAATTGAAGCAACCTCAGCAGATTTAATTAGATCACTATACACCGAGGAATAAAATCTTAACCAAAACTTCACCATAAAATAAAGCTGAAAAGCTAGCAAACCATGAAGCTTCTACTATACCACACATCGTCAAAGTAGATGTTCATTACGCAGAAATAACAAAGCACAATCAAATCTAGGTCCCAAGTCGGCCGCAGTAAAATCTTTTCCCTGTCGTACCTGCACTTAAAGCATTCTACTTGACATTCTGCAGTAAATCATTCTATTCACAACATTTC
>JXSR01S051890.1:56462-73708 GCA_000969725.1 Ophiothrix spiculata
TATACATATTTGGTTGGATTACTGTACACCAAGGAATCAAATGTTACAGAAACAAAAATAAACCAATTTTTGTAAATCTTATGATCTAAATTACATAAATTCAAGGTCTACAGATATGGTTAGATTACTATACTCCCATAAAGCACATGTAGATGTTTCATTACCAAGAAGAAACAAAGCACAAGCAAATCTAGGTCCCAAGTCGGCCACAGTAAAATCCTTTCCCTGTCGTGCCTGCACTTATTTATACTTAAAGCATTTTAGCTGCAATACAGGATGTAGGATCCCATTCAACGTGGTTGATGGATAATTGAAGACATTTTATATTGCATTTAATGTATCACATGTAGCAGATTTAATGGAAAGTAGTTCCTCTGTGGTGTAGCTGTAGTTTACAACTTCTTACAGAGAAGATTTGTCAACGGCAAATAAAAATGTTCTACATTTATGAAATTTCTAGGAGTGTTTCGAAACACTAAATTCAAGCTGTTTTGCCTGCCAGAAATGACCTCGATATTTAAGTGTTTGATTTACAAATAGAAAAGGCAAATTTGAAAATAACTAATTAAATTAAAAAAAAAAGTACCTAACCGAGTAACAAAATTTCACTCATACGGTATCTGTTCCACTTGTTTTCACAAAAAATATAGATTTAAACATACCCTATCCACTCGTCCAATTCAACTATTTTCCGACTGACAAACCTTTAATTTTTTAAATACTCCCAACTTTCAATAGTTTGACAAATCACTCTACTCTATGATGAAGCATTATAAAAGTATTTTGACATCATTTTTGGAACACTGGTATGAAATAACCCAGTGCTACAGTGACATACATTCAGAAAATACATAGTTGAATTGGACGTGTGAATAGGGTATGTTACCAACTATTATACACCCTATAGAAATGTAAATCGTGACATGCAGTCTATGAACTGTGGAATCAGTAGATTGTGAGTAGGCCTATATCCTCACTACAACCAACAAGATAGGCCATGGGCAACAAAGTTAACGACACAAATGGTTAATGGATAGTTCGTACAAAATAACAGAAAGGTAAAGACTGCAGGGTGGACAGCCTGTCTTTATTTCGCCATTAAGCCAAACTTCAATATTGTTGCATTTAGGGGATTACCACACCTCTTTCTCAGCAAGGCTGCTACCTTTGCAGCCGTTACACATGATGGTACCATTTAAGGTTGCCTAGCGCAGATAGAAATCCTCTATTTATTTTTCTAATTTTTTGATATATGGTGTTTTCATATGTGCTGATCACATTTCTGAAATAAAAAATGGGGTCACCAACTTAGTTTTTGAGAAAAACCCACTTCAAAAATACAATGTTTTACAACTTTTTACCATTGACCTTTATGGTAAAATCAAAATAAATCAGGAAAAAAAACACCTTAAAAATGAAAAAAAAAGGCTCTATTTTTCACTTATGTTTTGGTCCTTATATAGCTCTTTAAAAATACGTAATAAAAAAATATGGTCAACGACTTACTTTTTGAGATATTAAGCAAAATTAAGCAAAAAATTGATGTTTATTTAGCAATGACTAATACTTTAAGCACTGTCCGCTTTGGGCCCTGCGCGGTCAAAAGCAACGCGCATGGTCATATGCGGGAATATAAAAATGACGCACATGTCAGATCGCGTTATATTAAAGCGCAAGATACAGTACGCCAGAAAGTAAGCTAAAAGCCCGGGATAAGTACTTTGAAATTGTGTCCAACACCACTGATATCAGCTCACTCGTGTCCAACACTTTCTGTGCTAGGCCACCTTAAAAACATTTGCATTACAAAATATCAACAACAGATTCTTGTGATACTTATCTACGAACGATTTTTGGCCAAATATTGATGAAGCATAGTTATAAATTCTCAATTCATGATCGCATGGCCTATCAGAGACTGTAATGAATATTCTCTTACAAACGGTGACTCCTTTTCTGACCTACAATTTTTGAAAGCATAATTTCAAAGATTTGCAGCTATTATCATTGATGTTTCTTCTTGATTGATGCCAATAACAATGTTATAAAAGTTTTACTTTTATTTTTCCCTGGTAATTTGAATTCCATTTTTGTTTAGTTAGTTTTATCCTTAGCATGTTAAATGAGGCATAAATAAAAATAATACATAACTTTCTGATGACAGGATCCTTGTTTTACCTTAAGACTAGGCTTCATTTGTATGCTGTGCTCAATTCTAATTAAAGCTTATAAAAAGAACAGTTAAATCCGTAAGCAATTAGCGACAACTCATGTTGTGGGGAGGGGAGCACTCACTCAGATACTAACATGTAAGCGTATCCAGAAATATTCAAAACAGACCCTAAATATGATTTACCACACAAGCTTTAAGGTGTTTGGTCCATGAGAGATCCGCCCGAAGAATTTTGGTAAAAATCGGCATGAATGATATTTTATCGATGTTGAACCGATTTTAAAAATAAAAATTTGGGGTCACCGGACTCATTTTTGCATGAGAGTCGGTTTAAAAACAGCATTTTTGGAGGTTTTTGGGGATAAATTAGTACAGAGGTCTATGGGAAATGTGAAATTATTTAGTGTTGATTCAAAAAATCTGCCCGAGCATTTTTGTTAATTTTTTCACAAAAGTTGCGCACAAGTATGTTCTTTCAAATAAAAAAATAAAAATTGGGGGTCACCGACTTAGTTTTCAAGAAAAATATTGAAATATGGCAATTTTTAACTTCAAAACACTACTCATAGTATATGCGCATGCGTATTGCGGCACTTACCTACTCGGAAACTAGCGCGTACTGGTACGCATGGACGGGGCGTAGACCAAACACCTTAAGAATCAACATTTTATTGTCAAAATGGTACCTTTGGGTAATAGAAAATCAGAACAACCATTTTCTTGGAAAAGGGTGCTTCTAGACCCCTAATTGAGATTCTTGACAAAGATGCCTAATAAAGATCCTAAGAATCCCAGCAACCCATTTTGAGATTTTTCGGTCGCTCATGCTTAGTGATACTGGAGTGGCCCCCTAGGAACACATCGCCTTTCTTCAAATCACATATTAATCTTATATTTATATTAACTCTATATGAACCAGAAACCTGCAATGCATTAGAGGCAAATGACACTTTGAACAAATGAAAGATTGCGTGTTTATCTTTCTATTGCTGTATATTGCAGAGAATTTATGATGCACTGATATCAATGAACTGAGGAAAGTACTTCCTTGTTGTGGTATCACTTTCTATTGGATGGCTATGTCTGTTTTATATTATACACATATATTCATAAAAGTAGCAATTGCTAGTAAGAAAAAGGCATTAAGAAAAAGCAATAGCTAGGCTAGAAAAAGATTTAGCCTTAGCAATTGCTTAAAAACATATTCACGACCTTCAGCTTGGTCTAATACCTTTTTCTTGTCTGGGATCGACCCAGACAAGCAAAAGCTAGCATACAAACAATAGCCAGGCTAGCTTTTGCTTACATGAAGTTAGAAATTGCTTTGTTTACCGCGTGATAGTTTTCAGACACAAATGTTACTGCAAGTCACTCCACATTTTCGGTATCAATTTGTCACAGTTTCCAACAAATAGTATGATTTATATCATCTATAGTAACACAGCACTAGTATACTTCAGTGTTTTTTCTTACGCAGCACAAATGTAGCTGAAACCATGAATATATACCAGTGATAAGCTCCTCATATAGGATCTTAGTAATATGTAAGTAATTGCTACATGTTGTAAGCAAAAGGTCAGCTTTTGAATACAAATGTAAGAAATTACTAACCAGACGAGCAATTGCTTGGAAGGGATTAGAAATAGCTTTTGTTGCCTTGAGAGATCTTTTTCTTGCAAGTCAATGCTTACTTTTAAGAATAGAAATTCAAGAAAAGGCTATAGAAATAGCAATTGCTACTTTTATGAATTCAGCCTAGTGCCTTGAAAATGATATACCGTTATTTTAGAATAAATAACTCTATGCATGGTCAATATGCAAGGGGTATCAAAAGTTTTAACCCTCATCCACCTTATTTTCTACTACATCGTCACCTAAGGAATCCCCCTCCTGTGAAAATGAAACTGACATGCCAAAAGTGTGGTTGTTTTGTACCGTAGTATAGGGTAGGGTCTCCTCTTTCCATTGATACCCAAATCATGAAAATCAGCCAAGGCGTTACATAATTATGTCATAAATACTTCAGGTTGGAAAATTTAGCTGAAATCTGATTTTCGGTGAAAATTGCAATAAAAGTTCTAAATATCGTATTTCCATCGTTTTTTGTTGCTAATGAATAAAGGAACCTATAGTTCTAACATGATCGGTAAATTAAAGCTTCTTAGCAGGCAGATACTTTTCAAAATGGCGACGTTTATAAGAGGGGGTGGTAACCACCCCCTACCCACAGACTTTGATGGCTTAACCTACCCCATCTAAGGTGGTACCTCTTTTTCATCAAAATGTCCACAAAGGATATAAAAACAGTTACTTAGATGTCACTTTTTTTCCGCTTTGGGGTAGTCGGCGACAATCCTTTGGGGTGGTAATTGAGCCAAGAATGTAATTGTGTTATGCAATCCTTAGGGAATCTTTACATGGTCATTGTGCAAAGTAACACATTTTCATTTTTTATTTTTAATACATAGAACATGCTGAAACATCAGCGTCCTGCTCTCATATCACTGTAAAAAATCGATTGAAAAGAAGAAAAAAAAACCACCCCTAAACATTGCATGTAGAAGCAGATTTTAAAAAGCATCATTGTTTAAAAGTCTGACATAATATGGCACTGGACTATTATAAAAACGATTGGTTTTAAAACGGAGTTGAGAGATTGCACGTGAATTACGCAAATTAAAACTGTGACACTCATTCCTCCTCGGTGGTAAAAGATGCTTTGTTCTGACATTATCATTTAAACCTTTTGCAAATTGTAGACAATGTTGAACCCTTCTTTCGTCAAGTCTGTCAATATTGTACATGGATAAGGCATCAGAATATGAAGAATATTCATGACCCAGGATAGTCCTACAGGCTTGTTTCTGAATTCTTTCAATTGTTTTGGATTGACTTTTGTTAACACCAGGATGCCAAACAACATCACCATATTCAAGAATAGGTCTGAGATAACTTTTATATACAATAATCAGTTCATCTCGATCGAAACCAAACTTTTTAAGCGATCTCAACATGAAAAGGCGTTTGTTACCTTTTGAGAGCAGGTAGTCAATTTTGAGCATTCCATTTCAAATCATTTTGAATATGTAAGCCAAGAACTTCAGCTTTGTCAACATATGGCAGTATTTGGTGTCTTAACCCCGATTCTACTATTGTAATTGTCAAATTTAATTCTCACATTTCTTTTGAATAAAACAAATACGATTCAATCAATCCACCCATTTAGCTGCCAGTTATTTCTAAGAACACAATCTCAGTGGATCTCTGTCAATCCCAGTCAGTAGTATTATCTACATGTGAATAAATAAAATATACTCTTGTTCCTTTTAACTTAACAATGTTGTTATTCGAGAAGGTGGTTACTTATGCAGTGGTGTGCCCAGGATTTTTTGAGCGGTGGGCACAACCACCAGTTTCTTTTGAAAAGTGACAAGTTTTTTTGACGAAGCTTTTGAAAAGTGACAAGCAAAAAAAAAAAAAATAATTCACAAGCGCACTGCAACTTTTCAACGATTATTTGAAACATTTACAACTATTTGTCTTCTCTTTTCTTTTCATTTTTTCTCTCCTCCCCTTTCTTTTCTATCTTTTTATTTTGTCAAGATCCCTGAATTGTCCATTCCCCCCCCCCCAACTGACTAACCAAACTGAGGGCATGTGCCCCCCTGGGCACGCCACTGTACTTATGTACATATGGCATATGGGGATATGATGCTCAGATGGATCAGTTTTTCCATCAAGGTGCAGTATTGTACCTATTGATAGAACTGCGGCGTTCTTGAAAAAACAAATTAACGGAACTTTACCATTGAATGGGAATATTTTGGCAAAAAGACACAATCCTGAACTGACTCATTTTTCACAAGAACCCCTTACACATGGATCTGCTTTTCACACAAAAAATCTTTAGATATCAGTCAAGTGTCTGACACATATCTAAAAATGCTTTAAATATGGGTCACATATTTCAAAAATTTTGCAACAATCTGGATTAAAACTGGCAAATATTTCATTGCGAAAAATGGGTCCTCTTATTGCAGACATGAAAATTAACCTTCAAGAAAAAAGCTGAAAATTGTCGAAATTAGCACTGAAGAGCTTAAATTAGGTTGATTTGAGGGTAAATGCTCTCCATCTGTGCAGGAAATATGAATGTTAACTATTTTTAGTAATGAAAAGAGGAAATAAGTTTCCACTGCATTTGTGAGCACTCGAACCATGACACATGGTTTATGGTGGTCAATTTTCAAAAATTAGAAAAAAGAGGAAAATTAGCCATTCAAAAATTCATAAATTCAGCTGTTTTCAGCCAAAACGTATCTTTAGAAATTGGTACAGGTTTCCGACCTCGAGCCACAAACCCTTGTCAATTCATAATTTTGAGTATCTCTGGGCCTATGCCTCAACCAGATTAAAGTACCCCCTCAGAGAGTGCAATCCCTTCCTTGCTTCATGTATATCGATTCACGATAAAGTACCCGTCAAGTTTCCATGTTGAGCTTCAAAACATATCTAGATGTATTGACAGCATTAAGTTTTGTCTTAAATAAAAAGATGAAAAAAATAAGGAAACATAAGCCCATGAGAGATGCAGCTGAATCGAAGGCAAGTTGATATTTTGTTATGTGAAACCAAGCTACAGATTTTCTTGAAATTTGATCTGGATCGTATCTTGGCGTGATTGCTAGTATGGAATTGCGTAACCCGAACACTGACCTGTTTTCAATGTTTTGATGTGCTGCTTTTTCATCATGATCATTATTTCTCACAGATGACTGAAGTGCAATCAGTTAGGCTGAATTGATCGGTTAAAGCGGTACCAGCTTGATTGCTACTCCATATGCCATTTGTGTTATAACTAAAAAGATAGTTGCAGTAATTTTAATATCTCAACAACCTGTTAATTTCATTTTTTTGGGGGGGGGGGGAACATGATTCATAAATCTGAATCAACTGATTTTACATCTAGACATGTTGTCGTCTATCTTAATTCCTAAATGTTAAAAGAACCAACATTTTTTTTATTTAACAAAAAGTTACAAGAATTTCTAGAATGAAATTTACAAAGCAAATGCCAGGAGCAAATGAAGTTTTTCATAAGTACATCTCTTAATAAAGGCTTTGAACATGAGAAAAAGTGATGTATTGATATTTCATCACCAAGCCTCTGTAACTATTAGAAAATACATCAGACTATAAGATAACAAAGACTTGTTGCACCAAATATTTGGTATAACAAAGATTTGTTGCACCAAATATTTGGTAGCTCATAAGAACTACAAACTGACCATATAAGTAGGGTAATTTTCAAACATGTTGAGGTAATTATGCAACATTAAAGGGACTGGCCTAGATTCTTCCTACTAATTTTTTACCTGCATATTTTTTTACTTGAATCGATAGAACATGTTTACAGTAATATTACCTACAAGTAGTTTTCCATGATTTTGAGGACTATTGGAGAAATTGCAATTCTTTACCTACTTTAATATGTTTCGCCGGCGAAAAAAAGTGGTGTGAAAACAGTGCTCCTAGTTTGAAAACTGATAAAATTTTTGTTTCTACACTTGTGATGGCCAAATAAATTATTTTTGATGAAATTGTTTCTCTTTCAATTTATGTTTTAAATTATCTCCAGGAGCTTTGTTTGATCTTTTATCTGGTAAATCCATCTGAGGTACAAAAGTTAGGATTTAGGAAACACAGGATATGGCCACACCACCATCAAAGAATGATATATTGCAAATTTATTCTCTTAATTTGAGCCATTTGTGTGTAAATGTTTACACTTTTTAGGATTTTACTATACTTTTAAGCTTTGTTTAGAGCATTTCCATAAGTATTTAATACTAGGTGGAATCTAGGCTAGTCCCTTTAGGCTTCATGATTTTTTTGACAATACTTTATCTAAGCAGAAAATGCGAGATTGATTTAAGCAAATATTATGTCAAAAATCTAATTTAGAACCAATATTTAATCCACTCTTTATACAACTACCCATTACCTGTTTGCGTTATAGCACTAACGGTTCACCTGGTATTACACTTCATTTATTATTCCATAAGTGATCATCAATAAGTTATGATGTGGTATGTCGTTGATGTTTGCTGAGAGGTGACAAAAAGGAGTCTGGACTACAGTCTGTAGATGCAGTATTGAATAGGTCTCAGGCAGTGATGGCTGACTGGAGGCCAATTCTTTGTACAAGCCCAATGTGCAGGCCTTGCGGGATACTTTCTTTTTGTTTGGGTTGTGTGACCCAAACCTTGAATCCCTAACCCATCTGTAGGAGTAATTTTCGAACCATGTTCAGGGATCTGATTCTGAAACTAGGACCAATGTTTAGGGATTTATGCGCAAAAACAGCCCATTTGGGCAGCACGTCCCCGTATAGTGTTTCTATGAAGCACCCCTCCCACAGGAGTCAGTTTAAGGCCAATGTATATATAGGTCCCATATGAGGGGGAGCAGATTGGTGCAGCGGTAGTTCCCTCACCTTGCACCAATGAGGTCCCAGGTTCGATTCCCGCGCTTGGAGCTTTATGTGCATTTGGTATTGATCAGTCCATGCTCACTTCCGCAGGTTTTTCTCTGGGTACTCCAGTCTTCCTCCTGCATTCAAAACTGAATTTAAAAAACATTTTGGAGCCCTTGGCGAAAGCCTAAACAAGGTGATTATTCTATAAGTGTTCATCAATAAGCTATGATGCTGTTTAGTGTTACTAATGTTTGCTAATGCAGGCGTCATTTTGAAGCCTGGACTCACCCTCCTCACAGGTCGCCAAATATCGACGTCGACTCGACGTCGAAGCTTGAGGTCAATATATTTGTGGTAAAGTGAAGTCCTGGCGTTCATTTATTTTCATTTGGTGAAGCTTTACCTATAAGGTTTTTGAAAGGTGTGAAGCTCTGACGTATGATTTGTGTTTCCTGGTGATAAGACATTGAATCCATTACGTCAGTCGCGTCAAAAACATGTCGAAATCGTGCATTTCAAACATTTCAACAACTTTTTTGATCACGAACTGTAATGTCAGGCAGAATGCATCGATCGAACTACTATGTTCATAGTAAATGTATATCGTTGTATCTGAAGCGAGATTGTGAATACTGTTGTAGAGACGGTCAAAACAATACACGGCCAGGTAAATAAAATTGAATATTCATAGAATGTCATCACTATCATAAGTATCAACTCATAGCGCCTACCCTAGGTCATTATAACGAATATGGCAGAATGGCCTGTTTAAGTAATAATCAATTTATATTTATTAAAAACAAGCTCTAAAACTAATTAAAAAATATGTTTCAAAACACAAAAAGATATTAACTTGCTCGCAAATTCCGATCTTTTTAGCCCAGTTTACGCATACTACTTTACGTACCTCATTAATATTCATAACCTTTTCTACGGCAAGGCTTACTAAATCTTATTATCGTGGATCTATTTTACAGAGAATTTCGTTGTTGAAATATCTAAATGCTTTAATTTTTTGTTGTTATATATCGTCATAACATTTTTATTATACAAACGCAAATTTAATTAAACATTTTGACAGTTTCATAACCGTTTTACGTAATAAAAAGTTAATGATATGAAATGAAAAACAGTTCGCCCTTGAATGGATTCGTTCTTAATCGAGGAAAGCCCATGTGCGATGCGATGTGACGGAACAAAATAAATAATATTATGTTGCTGCATCTTCGAAACCTGATCGACTTTGTTTTTTTTTTTAATAAGAAGTGTGGAATTCAGGATTTGATCATAATTGTAGTCATGGTCTTGTAATAAATAAATGAACATTGGTGAAGTATGAATGTGAAAAACGAAACTTGAAATACTTAAGGTGAAACAGTGGTGAAGCTTTAACTATGCAATGGCAAGTATGATGAAACAGTAGTGAAGCTTCAGATCTGCCAAAACTGATGAAAGTGAAGCGTCACCTTTGGAAATAAATCAAAGGGTGAAGCCTGCAGCTGGACTAACAAATTTGCAGATATAGTGATACCGTGCCTTTGATTTTTGTAAAGCAAGTGAAGTAGTGGTGAAATCCTGACGTGATAATAATTGGCCAAGGTGAAGAAAGGTGATGACGTGAGGAGGGTGGGTCCAGGCCTCAAAGTGACGCCTGAATAAAGGGACAAAGAGACGTATGGACTATATTTAGTGATGGAAACTGCATGAAGCAGGGCTACTGCAATACCACAGGCTGAAGATGGGAGTACCCGGTACTGCATATGCCTATAGTTCCTGAAGTCTTTACCAATAAGTGATGATTTTGCTAATGTTACTGGGGTGACAAGGCTATTGCAGCACTACAGCTCGGAAAAGGACTATTGTGAAGGTCCACTGCAGGGTTGGCAGTCTGGAGGCCAATGTTTGTACAAGCCCATTGTGTGGGACTTAAAGGGCCATAGTTTGGAAGAATGTATTATGTCGTCCCTTGGAGGGGCCATAGTTTATAGCTGGGAGCTGACCTACGCCATAGATCTTCACTGCGGTGATAACAAATCTAGGGAAGCCCAAGGAATCCCCGACTGACAGTGAAAACAAACAGCTTAAATTGCGTAATTTCTCTCACTGCTCTGCGCAGAATTGGACCAACTATAAAATTTACCTACATCAGCCAAGATATGATCCTGTCTTTTCATCATTATCCATTTCCTATGTGCAATCTGACTCAAGCTTGGTGTTCACCTGCTGGTCTACTTTGGTTATTATTTCATAAGATTTCATCAATAATTGATCATATATTTGATAGTTTGTAATGCATTCCAGATGAGGGTTGACTTGGGTAGTACCGAGCACTATGGGGAAATCACAGGGCTACTCATTGTGAAATGGCTATGTACAGATGTATAACAAAATGTATTAATATGCAGTGATTTGGTCTTAATCAATCCTAATCAATAATTGCTAGTCTCTTACACAATTCAAAAGCAACAGTTCACAATTTTGTAGAATACAAGGGAAATTCTTCGGATCTAGTAACAGAGTCTGATTGCTTGTTGCATACTACAAGCTTTATAAAGTATACTGCTAGTGAAGTCCTGTGAAGGGGTATAATCCTTTTACAGGCTTTAATTGAAACAGGGTCTTCTTCTCTAATATAAACTATGTTTCATTTTCTCTTCTCCCTTTTTTCTTTTATTCTCCCTTATTTGTTGAAAATGTAGGGGTTCGATCCCAAACCACCCCTAGCTAGAGCCACCTACACATCCGGGAGAATTATCTCTTACTCAGATTCAACTTGCAGGATGTAGCATGTATCTAAAAAATGTTTCCACTCCATTTTCATTTTCTCTTCTCCCTTTTTTTCTTTCATTCTCCCTTATTTGTTGAAAAATTAGGGGTTCAATCGAACCTCCCAAACAGGTGCTCCCAAACCACCCCATCCCTGGCTACGGGCATTGGGAACTGGTAAATCCTCTCCTGCCATCTTCTTGTCATATATGGGGTGGGGTTATTGTACCTCTAAATACTTTCTGAAAAATCAGTTTAGAAGTAGTAAGCACGGGTAAATCTAAACTTGTTGTTTTATTGGTGTATGCATTTTATTTCACAATCATTCCCAACCACATCTACAGCAACTAACACTGACCTAGATATACTGATTTCTTTCACGGACAGCACCAAAGCATCACTATCGTGTCCCCAAAAGCCCTCTACTCGAAATGGACCCAACCAATTCTCCGTTTCCGGTCACATCTATTTAAATACACATTGACCCAAGACATGCCGATTTCCATCGTAAAGGGTCCTTAAGTATCACAGATGCGACCAGAATGCATGAGGCACAATTACTCACACTATATAGGGATAACAAAATATAGGCAATCAATTGACGATGTTCAATGAATTATGTTCCTAACATCTCCCCAATATCACTTGGGTTGATGAGGCAACAGATGGATAGTATATAATTTGCACATGCCAGTTTACAAAACACTGGCAATGATCAGATTTGGAATCTTATGTAGCTCCTTACACTATGTACCCTTGAAATCAATATTAGGCGGATTATAAAAGCAAATATAACAGAGCTCATATAAGGTGACCTTAATTCAAACATGAGACATGAACTTTTGAGCAATATTTATATTGATAATGCGTTATTTAAAGCAACCCCTAGATGTCTAATAATTGAACTAGCACTATGATCACACCAGTGCAGTTGGTTTTTGTGAGATTTTGGCCAGAAAGTATGCTCCTGGAGCAGCTGTCCGGGAGCATGTTTAAATATTGTCTTGCAAAATGGCATTGATAAAGAAGCAAGTAACTAGATGTATGTAATACATGCTCCCAGATTATGTATTAGATATGTCTAGTTACTTGCTTCTTTATCAATGCAATTTTGCAAGACAACATTTAAACATGCTCCCAGAGCATGTATTAGATATATCTAGTTACTTGCTTCTTTATCAATGCCATTTTGCAAGAAAACTTCTAAACATGCTCCCAGAGCATGTATTAGAGACATCTAGTTATTTGCTTCTTTATCAATGTAATTTTATAAGACAACATTTAAACATGCTCCCAGAGCATGTATTAGATATATCTAGTTACTTGCTTCTTTATCAATGCCATTTTGCAAGAAAACTTCTAAACATGCTCCCGGAGCATGTATTAGATACATCTAGTTACTTGCTTCTTTATCAATGCCATTTTGCAAGACAATATTTAAACATGCTCCCGGAGCATATATTAGATACTGCTCCAGGAGCAGCTGCTCCAAGAGCATAATTTCAGGCCAAAATCTCACAAAAGCGTGCAGTTGACAGGAAGGATATCAAGGGTTTCATCACACACCTGAAATGGCAAACCAATACTCCAACTCGCTTCCTGAAAAACCTCACAAATAGGACGGATTGCTTTATGTGATTGAACTATTATGGTTGACATTAGCTGGTTAACTTCATGATATGGACCTATCTCTCGGATCCCATCAGTAAATGAATCAAATGCATTGGGCATGATTTTAGGCTACTAGGTTCATGATATAAATACCTTTTTTCTTACCATCACAACATTTTCAAGATTTGTGAGATTGCTGGATTGTGAAACTCATATGCAATCAACTATCAAGTACATAATATTGATGAATGCTCTATTCCACTTGGCTTTGCCTCATGAAATTAAATATTTCGGCCCGTATTCCAGAAAGGTGTTTAGCTAAATCAAGGTTTTATTTCTCGTCAATAGCACGACCAATTGAACTTTTCTGCTTGAAAGCTGCAATGATGCGTATCATTCCTGGACAGTTGATGCTCAGTTAAACAATGGTTCAGCTAAACATCTTTCTGGAATACGGGCCTTCATCTTTTAACTCATGAATCCTCCCTAGACCGAAAGGTCCGTATGTACAAAATAGGTATAAGACTAGGTTTAAAGTTAGATCGAGTCTAATTCAAAATTACTACTTCCATAAATTGACCTTTGAAGCATTTTTGAACTGCAACAGTTTTAAAATCTTACAAACACCACATAAAATTTTGGAGCAAAATATATTTAGCTGTGAAACAAAATTTCACTTAAACCAGGTCTAACTTTAAACCTGGTCTAACTCTTAAACCTCTTTTGTGCATATGGACCTAATAAATTTCACTTAAACCAGGTCTAAACAACTTTTCTGCATACAGGCCCATAGATTTAATTCCCAAGTAATGTTAAAAATATTTGAATTTGCATGTTAGAATTTATCATATAGACACTTAGTCGCAGATTTCAACACACAAGAGGATCACATTGCACGACTAAGTCGCCAATAGTCGAAGTCGTGACTATTTGGGATTGGGAGCTTGAGAATGAAACCTCTATGTGAACATAGCTATACTTTGATCATAACTAAATAGGCGGGAATCGAAATCCCATTCCAACATGGGCCTAAGATACACGAGTCGTGCAACATTACGCACTTCATCTGCTGCAGTTGTGCTGTGTCCAGCTACGCACACACTTTTCTGTATCTGTTCACAATGTAAAAAGGCCCACCTCTAGAGGGAGCACTTCAAAACTCAACCGGCAGCTGACTGCCGTTCTAGTCAGTTGCTATTGTTCTAAACAATGAAAACTGCCCAGAACCGGTGGTTCCTGGTCAGCTGCCGGTTGAGTTTTGAAGAGGCCCCTTTAGTGATAATCAAAGTATACTGTGGTGTGTTTAAAAATGTTGCTTGATAAGAAGCTTCTTCTTCTATGGCTTCTATAGTGACTATTTGTGATCGATCTTACAGCCCATTTTTGAATTTATATATTTTATCCAAATAACTTTTGCACATACTTTTCTGTATCTGTTCACAATGTAAAAGCTATTGAAGTGTTAACTGAAATCAACATGATACAATGACATTTTTATCCATCAGACCAAATTTGTAACTTTTTTTTAGGAAAACTAATTTGCTACAATTTCAACAGTTCATTTCCATTATGTGACTCGTCTTATCAAATGAGGGCGCTTGTCTAAACCGACATGTTTCTCATTTTGTGACACCAATAACACCATGTTATACCATGCTTTAAATAAAATTGAATATTTCTTTTTAAGGCCAAAAAAAATAAATTGTTTGTTTGTCCTCCAGTGGAAAAATAAAAATTTTCGGTCGGTCGATGGATCTTTTTTTTTAGTCTTCACATATATGTTAAAGAATGATGTCATTCCATGGATTTTATCGTGAATACCAAGTAATGCAGGGCTTAATCAAAGATCGTGGGTCATTATTTAATAGAGGAAATATGCATTTTATACTACTAAATGTGACTTTATACTGCTAAATTTTACGTTTTCCATCAAAAATATTGAGTTTTGATATTTTACATGTTTGAAGAAAAAAAAAATACCCGACCAAAATTTTTGGCATTTTAGGGTCTGTCGCGGAGGGCAAACAAACATTTTTTTTAGGCCTAATGGTAATCAATTATTGATCCATACCTTGTACAGGGTGGACTTGTCGCATCATGATGTCATTTCAAAACTATCGATCACCAGTAAAAAGAAATATTCAATTTCAGGTGTGGAATACCTTGGTGTTATTGTTGTCATGAAAGTAGAAACATGTAGGTTCCGACAAGTGACGTCTTTCTATGTGACGAGTCGGATATTGTTGATCAATTTAGTAATGGATTCTGATGTACTTAGGTATGAAAAGGGTTCAGATTTCAGCAACTGTTGCACACATTTTATTCCCATGGGATTTTCATTCTTGCTTGTCTTAGCTTGTCTAACTGTGGTAGAGCCCTTAAATATTCATCTTTTCTTTATCTATATTTTGTCTATATGTGATGGCTCACCCTGAAAGGGGCTACTTTGCAGGTGATATCAATTTTGATTTTATCATTTCATCTGTAGCAGCATTTTCTAAGCTTTAAAATGACACCTTACTTGTTAAAAATTGATCAAGGCGATCAAATTTTACAAAAGAAAATCTGCTGAAATTCTTATTATTTTCTTTATTTTTTGCTGCCTGTTTCTTGAAAAGTGTTCTGTCGCAAAGTCCCCCTTTTCGGGTTGAGTCATCACATTTTATGTCAGATCCCTTAAATACCCACCTTTTCTTTATCTGTAGCTTGTCTATCTATGGTGGACCCCTTTAAGTCATACTTCCGATGTACTGGTAATGTAGAGCTAAACACACTCCTCATCACTAACATATAGGTCTCAACTCCATCTACCGTGAGTCTGTACATGCCCAAGTACTGCGGTAAAAGCGTATCACCATGTCTCTCCACTAGGTACTATATAGGGCAGGAAAAAAACAAAATAGAAAGAGATAGAATTGGTTATTGACATGATTTAAGTATCAGGAAAAAACCCAACAAAGTGATGGAGAACTGGGTATCGACATCTCTGGGTTTGTATCCTATAGGGATGATAGAGCAATGAATAACGAAGGTATTTACAAGTTTGTAACCCCTAATTGGGTCTTTGTTATATATAAGTGGTTGGGCTTTTGATTAGGTACGGCAGGGCTTTGAAATCCGCTGTAACGCTGCCGCGCCGTTCCCAGAAAAAAGTGGAAGTCCCAGAAAAAAAAATTGATAAGCTTAAAAAAAAAATATAAAGTCAAAAAATATTACAAGAATTTCTGACGACATATGATTTTTTCTGGCAATATTGAATGGTGAAATACAAATATATGAGCCAATTTTTATGATGAATGTCAAATTTCTGTCAAAAACTTATGAGTTTTTAAAGCAATTCATGCATTTTTTTCCATAAATCTCACAGAAAATTCTCATCAGCTCAATAAAAGTTCCCAAAAAGATTTTATTTTTCTATACCTTGAGGTATGGTGTCATTATGGTGTGCTTTGTTTTGAATGACTAATATTCAAACATTGAAAGAGAGACCATGTTTTGACACTAGGTGCTGCGGCAGGTAAAATATAAAGAGAAGGAGAACTGGATTTCGACATCTCTTGATTTTTATCCTACAGTGACGATTAAGCATTAAATAACGATCAGATATGTCTTAAGTTTGCTATATCCATGTACAGATCAAATGACTTGAGAAATTGGTTGCCAAAATTATGAAGTGAGCAGGTTAAAAATTCCTCTCCGCAATGGACACACAATGGCTCTTCCAAAGGTTTGAATGTTATGAATGAGTCCAACTTCATTCATGGTTATTAAACTTTGGAACAAAGGCGGTGCCAAGTAGTATTTCTCTGGATGATTGCTGTTTTATCCTTTTGATGCTGTAATTTGATGTATTGCCTTAGTATGTTGCCTTGAATTGTTTTTATGTGTAATTTGTATATATTGTGTAATTCAGCTTATGGTCAAGCTTTTTAATGTGGGCACCCATAAAAGGTGGATTTGTTACATTGAGAATGATTTGTGCCTAAATTTTGTCATATCTTTTCAGCATTCCCATGAAATGTTTTAATTTTTGTATCATTTTAAAGACAATTTATTTGACTTTCAAGAAATTAAGAATAGAACCCAACATGAAGTGATTAAGTAGGCTTAATAACCCGTTAAAGCTAATTAGCCAGGGTGGAGGCGGGTGTGGATGAGGGATCATAGAAATTGTGCATCAATTTTTGTGTCATATCTTCTTAAAAATCCATTGAAGTG
>JXSR01S051890.1:107458-118814 GCA_000969725.1 Ophiothrix spiculata
AAAAAAACTCAGTCTGGCAAAATCATAATATGAACCGTCTCAAATAAAAGGAGCGGAAATGACCTATGCTAAAACGTTTTCTGCATATGCCCCAAAGATGTACCGTGATGTTGCACTAAATAATCAGATCAATTCCATTATTACATACAACCTCCTCAAAATCATTCACAATCGATGTTTAAAACAACCGCTTGATCACCAGACTAATCGGGATGAATCGGCTGATGGCGCTACGCTGGAATCTATGCTCTACAGAGGCTAATCGGGTTGTAATCGGGACGATGATATGTGCCATATACTGGCACTTCCCGGTATCTTATCTAATGCTAACCCTAATGAATCTAGAGTTGTTGCGTGTGCTGTGAAATAAGACAAATCTCTGTTCAATTTGGTTTTGGTGAATTTTATGCAACAAATACCATACATTCTGCTATTGTATTGATTATACTGAAAGTAGAGATAAAAGAAGAGCAAGTGTTTTGTCGAAATGCATGTGTTTGAGCATTGAATTGATTTAACCCCTCCTAACGGATACATCATACCCTATGATTATTATTTTTGCTGCATAAAAATGCAAAAAAAAAAATGACCCTGGGCATTTTAGTAATTATAATTGAATCAATTGCGGTCATTCTGATGAAATAAAATCGGAGGATACTTCAACAGATGGGAGTAAGGTAAGATAAGCCGTCAAAATTCAGGTGTGGGCCGGGTTTATGACGTCATAAAGACGTAAAATCTTGATCGATTATTATTATTTTGGCATAAATGGATAGAATAGACCCTTACCCTATGGTAATAAATAAGCCCACTTTATGGTTGTCAATATCGAAGATATACGGAAATACTAACCATCATTTTGGACACTATGTGATAGGAACTAGCATCGGTAGACAAAGGTTAGTATATTGCAGTTATCGTCCACTGCACGCTAAACCACAGAGTAACAGAGATGACACTAAGCTCAAAACACGGCCCCAATCATAGCGTAGTATGTGGACAAAAACGAATATTCATGAGTTAGACTGCTCAAAAGACTCAACAGACTCATCAGTAAATAATCAATACATGTGTTAATAACAGTTTTCACGCTAGACTAATTTTGTCACTAGACATCATGTCTTACATGAAGGATGAACAAAACGAGGACGCATTTTGAAGAATGCTGCACAGCTTGCATTCAATTAAGCGTAATACACATCAAGGGCATTGTCAGGATTTATTTGAGTAGGATTATTCATAATGTGTCCTCGTTTTTGTAATGGGAGCCACTGATCACGCAATCAGCCAAGAAACGTTAACCAGCGCCTATTGAGAAATGGTAAATCAAATGAGCTATGAAGTATATGGGGATAAAGTGTCAGGGGCCTGGCTACACGGCGATCTTTGCATTGCTAATACAAGTCTACGTGTTTTTTCAATGTACTCTATCAGGTCCTTAAAATTATCGTATGGTAATGAGTATGGTATCACGAGAACGGTAATTTCATGATCTTGATTGACATGTGTGTTCAAAGTTGATAGCTTAAAGGATGTGAGCGTGATGGGCCAATGAAAGTTGGTATTTCGAAACTCCATAGCGAATGTACTGACCGGGGTCTTGTTACAAAATGTACCTAGTCAGGCTAACCCTTTGGTCTTTTGAGTTCACAAAAAATATCACATGAAAGCTTAATAAATCATGAACAAAATGGTAAATGTTCAAAAAAAATCGGCCGGTTAGTTTTGATACAGCGATCTTGGTAAGTTATTATCCTATACCCAAATCACGGGAAGATATCTCGGGGTCATGCATCAATTACGAGCGTTGTGTGTGCATTGTATACGAAATGTTGCTGATAACTGCAATATGGTGTGTATGATATTGGCATAAAACTGTAATCATCCAATAAATGACTATAGATAACTCTTTGAAGCAGTGTACAATTGCCTTAAAACTTTCAGATTATAAAGCTGAGATATTCTGCCACTCACTTATAACAAAAACTGTCACATTAATAAACTCTTTCTATTTTTAATATATTTTTGAAAAATAAAACACATCTGGGTACAAAGAAATTTGATACAGCCAGTATAGCTACTTTCAACATTTGTGGTTAATGCTTAACCATAGGGATTCTCCTTGTGCAGAAGGAAATGATACATGTTGACAAAAGTTTCAAGAAGCTAGTCCGAAAAAAACTTATGAGAAATCAGTTCTATTCCTATGCACAACCCCCTATCCAACGATACCAATATAATCAAAATCGGCAAAGGTGTTACGTAATTATGACGTCATAAAGTACTTCCGGATTCGAAATCAGGCAAAATTGAATTATGGCAAAAATGACCACCAAAATCAACATTTTGCTATAAAAGTTCTAAATAACGGATTTTCATCGGTTTTTTTTTACTAATCAAGAAGGGAAATGATGATTATAACATGTCTTGTAAGTTTGAGTCTCATAGCATTCACACATTTTTTAAAATGGCCCTTAAAAATTTCCGGGATTTCACCAACCCCCCACACTCCAAATTTGACGGCATACCCTAACCCCACCTTAGGTGGTACCCCCTATCATTTTATCAAAATGACCGCAAGTAATGTAAAAGAGATTACACAAATGCCTGGGCCTGTCTCTTTTGCGTTTTTATGAAGCGGGGAAAAAATTGGGGGGGGGGGGGGGTTGCAACAACCCCCCTCCTCCTTTGGAGGACAAGGGTTAAATCTAAATCAACAACAACAAAAGTGGAGGAAGTGTGTTCAGATTTGCTAATGGAATTGTTTCAACATTTTGCGAAAAGAAAACGCATTTTTTTCTCTGTTTTAATGCAAAACATTTCATCTAAGAGAGGTTATTTATTTGAGCAAGCATGGTCTCAGATTAGCTATTCATTTGCCTGTCAAGAGAAAACTAGAAGTTATCTAATATTTAAACCTCATTTAATGAATTTCAGAGGGCAAAGACATCTAGTTGAAAGTAAATTCTAGACATATTTAAACATGAGCATATACCTGTTTATCTAAATTGCTTTTATAAAAGCTTTTAACACTTAAGTGGTCAGGGGGGGGGGGGGGGCCATATGGACCCAAAATTTGTTTTTTGCGCGTTTTTCGCGAAATAATTTTTCATCGCCCCTCTATGTATTTGTTTATTTTTACCATACCCTTCACTTGGTGGCAAAAAAATTCAAATCGTCCCACCCCTTCCCATGCTAATTAGTATTAATAAGCATTTTCGAGGGCACTCTTCAAATTTGTTTTGCCCATAAAATCGTAACTTTTTTCAGATTTTAATTCAGGAATTTATTTGTACTTACAAACTGCAAATATGAGCCAAATTTTATAGAAAAATTCCATTGGGAAGTGAGTTTTCAATTTTTTGGCGGGAAAATTTTGACGTGACACGGGGAAATTTGTATTGGCCGCCATTTTGAAACGGTTTGTCCGATTGTCGATTTTTTTCGTTTGTTATAGTTCTTTTTAGGTACTTCACCAGTGACCAGAGTTTCAAAGTAAAATTCCTTCACAAAACCGCTCTTTCGGGGTTGGGTTCATATGGACCCCCCCCCCCGACCACTAGCGGGCACGTGGAGGACCTTGACCACTTAAGTGTTAAACTGAAATTTTCTAGATGACGAAAAGGCTCTTCCGTCATTTTTTATCGCTAAAGTTTTAACGTTTTAGAAAATCAATTGAAATTCTAGGGTATACTATGCTAAAAATGAACACATTTTATGAAAAAAAGGGCAAATATTGACAACTATTTCAATGAAAACATTCATAAACACCCCCTCTATAAACAATTGCTATGGACTTTGACTAAAAAGTGTCCCCCAAAATATCAAATAAAGCATAACTTAATAGTTTATGCTTTAGATTATCAGTTGAAATAAAACTTTACTTTTTGAAGTATTAATATAAATTTCATAGACTGTAAATGAAACCTTTAAGGGTACATGCTTTCAAACTATCAGCCTAAGTTAAAGAAACTGACTTGCAAGATTATAACCCTTTTGGGAGCTAACTATTATACCAAATCAAAATTAGAAGTTTACACATCAGACTTTCCCCGGGGATTTTGCAAATACATAAGGGATTCTATCCAAATTGTCCCTTTGAAATTAAAATGACCCGATAAGGTCCCTTTAAACATACTCCTTTTGGAATGGAATGAAATTCTTTATATTTCTACTTGAACATTATGGAGTCCCTTTTTAAGACTCTCCGGTTTCCCTGTAGAATTTATAACGCAAGAGGATTCCCGGTCTCAAAAACAATTTGAAACGGAGCTTAACCCTCGTCCACCTAACGTATTTTGGACATCGTCACCTAAGGGGGCCCCCTGTGAAAATGAAATTTACGTGCCAAAAGTGTGGTTGTTTTATACCATTGTATAGGGTAGGGTCTCCTCTTTCTATTGATACCAAAATCATGAAAATCGGTCAAGGCGTTACGTAATTATGACGTCATAAAGTACTTTAGGTCGGAAAATTTCGCCGAAATCTGATTTTCGGCGAAAATTGATTAAAAAAAAAAATCACTATAAAAGTTCTAAATATCGGATTTTCATTGGGGTTTTTGCTAATTAATAAAGAAACTAGTAGTTCTAATATGTTCTGTAAGTTTAAGCTTGTTAGCATGCAGATATATTTCAAAATGGCGACTTTTTATATAGGGGGGGGGGGGGGGGTTACCGCCCCCCTACCGACGGACTTTGACGGCTTACCCTACCCCCACCTAAGGTGCTACCCCTAACTTTTTTTCATCTAAAAATGACCGCAAAGGATGTAAAAACAATTATTTAAATGCCCTGTGTCGCTTTGTTTTGCGTTTTGGAGCAATCGGCGACGATCCGTTAGGGGTGGTGGTAACCAGCACCCCCCCTCCCACACTTAGGTGGACGAGGGTTAAAGGGACCACATATTTTAAAGGGACAATTTGGAGAGGATGCCTAAAGATATCCCACTTACCTGGAAATGTAAATTGGTCCACTTCTGACAAAGTTCTTGTATTTGTGAATTCACTTTTTGTGTTAGATAGAAGTCTTTCGTATATTCTGTCGATTAACTGTGAATAAGAGAAAAGAAGAGAAGAAAAATATCGTGTATAAATTTGCTTATAATAAAAAAAAAATGGCATAGTTTTACACAATCAGCTAAATGATAATTTTATTTGTATTTCAGTACTTAAGTGTGTTTATTACGGGCATTTTTACTACCGTTTGCTGTACCGTATTTTGGGTATTTTTACTACCGTTTGCTGGTTAGTGTACCGTATTTTTACAGACATTTTGTTTTGACAGTGCTTTGTATCAACATGAGATATAATTTTAACCCTCGTCTACCCAGGCTATTTTTTTGTAACACGTCTACCCAAGAGGCAGGGGTTGTTGCAACCCCCCTAAAGTTTTAGAACGGAACCCCTATGAACTTGGTTTTGCTATCAATAGGTATGGTCCTCCCCTATCCAATGATACCATGATCACAAAAAATTGGCCAAGGAGTTACGTAATTATGACGTCATAAAGCTCGTTTGGATAGGAAAATCGGGATTTTGGCAAAAGATGTAAAAGAGATTACCCAAATGCCTTGGGTCGGTTGCTTTTGCGTTTTTATGCAGCGGGGAAAAAAGACCTGGGTAGACGAGGGTTAATGCAACGTTAATGCAAGAAGACAAAAAAAAACGTTTAAATACAGCATCACCGTTATGTTTGCGGTTGAACTTGGATTTATACAGGCCAAATCTTCAAATATGAATAAGGAAAAGCAAACTATGAAATATTGTTATAAACTGACTTATTTTAGATGTTTCAAGAATATTCTTTTCTTTTGATTATTCAGTGTTAAAATGCTGAGTTACTTGTTACATCCGGAAACCCAACATGGTAATTTTATATGATATTTCCTTTTCTTTCTTTCTTTCTTTCTCTCTCTCTTTCTTTCTTTTTTCTCTTAAAGAGGTATTTTACCTGTGACTAGTTCAGTATCATTATCAAACCCCTTTACCAAACATTTCAAGTTTTTTTTACATCATTTGAATGAAGTGTTAGTTGTAATAATAGCAAATCCACATTTTCATTATTAAAGTCAGCCCCTACATATCAAAATATTCCTTTCATCTTAGTTAGTGTCCGCAACATCACTTATTTGAAGGTTCAATGCAAAATGGAAAAAGAAAAGAATATCTTCAATATGTATGCACAGGAAATAACAAAACTTGACCTCTTTCATGATATTAAAGCATACAACAACATAGAATTACAATATAGTTATTCTTTTTGTATTTTAATTTTGAAGTTTGATCAAATTGTCACAGTATCTGGCATATGTAATGGCTCACCCCGAAAGGGGGACTTTGTATATGATATCGATTTTGATTATATCATTTCATCTGTTGCAGCAGTTTCTAAGCTTTAAAATGACACCTTACTTGCTGAAATTGATCAAGGCGATCAAATTTTACAACAGAAAATCTGCTAGGAAATTCCTATTATGTTTTTTTATTTTTACTGCCTATTTTCACCTGTTTCTTGAAAAGTGTTCGGTCGCTATGTTCCCCTTTTCGGGGTGAGTCATCACATTTTTCTGCCATGGAAAATCTAGAGAGATATGTTAGTGCTTAATAAATGTAAATAATCAGGAAAAACGCTGTCCAATGCATTAAATAAACATGCTGATCGCAGTATGATCAGGTGTGCGAAAAGCTACACAGCCACAATAATTGTTCCTTTGAGGATTCAAACTTTACATGGTCAGTTTTCAGACAACCTTAATAAAATTGAGACAACAATACTGTGACGTAATATTCGTAAACGGTTTGACAAAAGAGATTCAAATATTGCCCGACAATTCCACGCTTAACAAAAGGAAAAAATGAGTTCCGATGGCAAAAAGTTTCATATAACCATCACGAATAGACCATAACCTCTGTCACGACTGTTTTTTCCCCTCTAGAATGATGGCATTTTGGACAGAATTCTGGTTGCTTTGTTCACAATCAATACACCATTTTTCTTGACCTTTGTGATAAGAACCCCGGGATGAAATTTAAGAATCACACATTTGGGACAAGATTCCGGTTGTTGTCTTAAGAGATTAAATCCATCCTTCCTTCAACCCTTGTTTTGAATAAGGAGTCAATCTGAGTTTTATTTGTTTGTTTGCTTTTATTTTGTGATTAAAGAGTGTCCGAGGGACCTTATATTGATATCGACCCGGTGTAAAGAAATACAGCGTCCGTGTGACTAAAATGTCCTAGCTACTATTAAATTGTGTAGAATGTACTTGAATATGTGCAATCAATAAATCATCGATTGCGACTTATTCCGTGTAGTTCAATTAGAACCGGACTCCTGGTTATGGGAGACACTCAGTCTCATTGCACCGGGATATCAACAGGCATAATGTAGAGCTGATAATTACAAATCGTATAGCAATCTGCTATTCGAATGTCTCAGAGTATTCCTCATCCGAATTTTACCGAAGAAAGACAATTGTGAAGTGTGAATTTATGAATTCCTACAAGTGTTGACATTTGTCACAGCTCATCCCGAAAATTGGGATTTTGCAGATAATTTTTAAATTTTACTTAAAATTAAAATTATTCATTCATTCATTTAAGCTTTAAAATGACACCTTACTTGTTAAAATGGATCAAGGAGGTCAAAATTTAAAGCAGAAAAGCTGCTGGAATTTCTTCTTCTTCTTCTTCTTTTTTTCTACACATTTTCACCAGTTTCTTGAAAGGTTTTATGTCGCAATGTCCCCCTTTCAGGTAAGTCATCTATTGGTAATTGTATAATATGTACAGTTTTATAACCGCAATAATACAGGGTGTCCAAAAATTAACTACCCATTTTTAAATGCTTATAACTTTAAAACCAGGATTCGCATGGCAACTATAGACATATGTATTGATAGAGGAAACTTGTAGAATTCTTTTGGTACCATACAGTATGCAATCAGTAAACTTCTAAGATAACAAGAAGGTCTGATAGTTCAAAGTGGTTGAGCCAATATACTATACAGCATTGATACTCTTCTGCCACTTCACTATGACAATATGACGCCTCATACAGCTAAACGGTTTAGAATGGCTTCATTAATTAACTTTTTCATGAACAATCATATTGCCCAAGACAAAGAAACCCTGGCCCTTTCACTCCCATGATTTAAGTCCACTCGATTACTTTTTTGAGTTACCTGAAGGACAGTACATCCCAACATCCTGGACTATTCCTGACCTGAAACAGAACATCACCAGTGAAAACAGGAAATAAAGAAGAACGTATGCACAAACGCCCACAGCTTTGTCGTTAGAGTAAAAGAATTTTTTGAAATCTTCAAGGAGGCCATCTAGAACATATTCTTAAATACTAGGCAATTTAATCTGGATAAAAAGGAGGTAATTTGATATGTCCCTGTGAGTGTAACTTTGAATGTGTAATAAGGGGTAATGCTGTTGTGTACCATTTAAAGATGAGCATAATGCGAGAGGTACGCTTTGACAAATTTAAAACATTTTAATGACCATTATGTAATTATTAAGACAAAACCACAATCAAAAATCTTTGTATTAACATTGTAAAAGCTGTTTCGCTGAATTGGTCATTAAAATGATCATGAATGATTCTCCTGTCTTCAAAGATTGATCCCTCCTCTACATGTGACTTGCATATTTGTTTTTCTTCTCAGTATGAAAGTAGGCTTTTTACGTTTGACGTAATTTACGTTGAAAATGATTTTCAAAAATGACAATTATATCATGTTTGGTACCAAATTAATTTTACAAGTTTCCTCTATCAATACATATGTCTATTATAGTTGCCATGCGAATCCTGGTTTTAAAGTTATAAGCATTTAATTTTTGGACACCCTGTAAAACCTGAAATTGAAATGTCGTTTGGCAACTGTTGCCTTTGTTTGTCAAGACCTTAAAACCTTCAAATAGTACAGATAATTTCAAAACCAATCTATTAAAGAGAACAATCACCCTTCTTACTGATTGATAGGAATAGAAACATTGACAATTGTTTTGGATGAATTGATTGAATTGGAAACATGTGAATCCGCATACAGTTATTCTTGATTTTCAATGAACTTGATCGTGCTCGGCAAAATATAAATATAGGGGGAAAAGGCAAAAATATATAGAATTGGTCACATGCTGTTGTTAAAGTTTTGAATCAAATTTACTCAAAAGTTGTGTGCTGGACACATGTTGCGTGGCATATTAAGTTATGCGCAAACGTGAAACATGTATACGCCGTTATAAAAACAGTCTTATAATTAACCATACGGTATATCCATAATTGAACTGCACTGAATATACCAGGTGAACAACCGCAAACCCCTGAAGTATAATAAATATAGCAAAAATGACGATGTACGGGACATGAAGCTTCATCACAGTAACCGAAAAAGGGTTACGTCACAAGAGACCTTTTTAAAAGACACAGTATGCGAATGTGAAACAAGTTTCTTGTTGGCACATATCTCAAAATAGCACGCAACACTTTTGGTCATATAGTTTACGAAACATTAGGCACTAGTTTTCAAAATTATCTCAAATTGGCAAAAGTGTCTCAAATTGAAAATCTCATAATGTATCTGATATTGCTTAATATTTTTTGAAGCAAAATGAGATACATTATGTGATGATTTTCAATTTGAGACACTTTTGCCAATTTTAGATGCTTTTGAATACGTAATAAATAATACTACTTGTCCTTTTTTGAAACTATCGTTTCTATAAATATACATAATTTGGTTAACATTTTCCAATCCGGGGCAGGTCAAGTCTTTAAATGATGCAATAATTTGATAATCATAACATACGTTTCAAAGAATACATATTCATGCCTAATCTAATTCATACATAATAGTTACATAATAATAACATATTTTGAAACAGAGATAGTATGTCACCCATTTTTACATGATTGGAGCACCACAACAATAGTTTAGGTTTTACATTATTGTTAAATTTAGTTACGATGTACCAGGGAAACGTGTGTACTGCCCTTGACACACATTTATTAAGTAGCCAGAAAAAGTAATTTTCATATTAAAAATTAAGAGATAAATGCATGACGTGTAGAACGTATATATTTACACATGTATTCTGGGTACCTTTTCCTTTGTAAAATATCTTATTACAGGTTAGAATGCCTTACTATTATATACAATAATGGAATATACTAAAGTACCAGCTGCCTATTTATAGACTTTTCGATTTGAGAAAGGAATGTAGGCTAATCATTATAATGAAAATTAAAGCAATTGGTGAAACAAATTGCAAAAGTTATGATATTTACAGTAAAATATCATGCAAACAATAACATATCAAACATCTAGAAAAATCTACTTGGTGGAACAGAGATTAATTTGCATAAAACAAAATGGCTGCCACAACATTGGTGATGTCTGCAAGTGCGTGGCGCATTACATAATCAAGAACTGTGATGAAAATGAATGGAGCCAAGATGTCATCTTGGAGCACACTAGCTGAAATATTGAATGGTTCAGTCACTCCATCTGTTGATAAGACAATGGCTGTAGAGTTGTCATAACTCACTTTATATCCATAACTTACGCCATTACGCCATTTGGGGTGCGATTTTCAACATCCTTACTGACCTTACGCCATTTAGGAGTGCAATTTGCAATCAACAATTACGCCTTTTAGGGTACAATTTTGAGATGCTATGACGAGCATAAGTCCCGGGTCCTAGACATAGTTTTAATTTACCAAATCTACAGCTTTTACTGTAATTGTAGTTTTTAAAAGCTAATGCAGGCAGATGGCTGAGTTAACATTGTAACTGTCAGAAACTACTTGTTCACGTTTTAACAAACTTACGTCTATTTTCAATCCAAAATGTGTCAAAAAACTTGACTGTCTTACGTTAACGATTCGAAAATTTAATATTTTATAAAAGGAAGTAGTATTGATTAATCGTTATCGAACATTATACATAGAGCAACAAATACTGGTTGGGGGAATGCATTGCTATCATAATGATTATAAAAGTTGTATATGTATAGCGGGTTTTTTTTTCTACTTTTTTTTCCCTCTTTTATTTCTAAATGATGAAAACACATTTAATTTCTATATTTTTGTAATATATCTAGTTGTTTTAAAACAGGAACTAATGTTTCCGATTTTCGATAAAATATACATTGGCATAAGGTGTCTTAGAAAGCAAAAATTTCAGATTCTGCTAAAATTTATTATTTCACGATGTAACCCAGCCGCCTATGTTCACACACACCCAACCCCAATCGATTTGGGTACATTTCGCTAGTCCGACAATGCGCTAGTCCGACACTGCGCTAGTCCGAAAATGAAATACACGGCGCTAGTCCGACAATG
>JXSR01S051890.1:239374-249866 GCA_000969725.1 Ophiothrix spiculata
CATATTAAGACATTAGTAGACACTTTGCTGTTGTCATGTGCACATGTAGTATATGTTGAATTTTACCTTCGTTTACAGATTGATATACGTATGTCCAAGACGTCATTAAATGAAAGTCACACTTTGGGCTTACCTTGGGTATTATAATCAATAATTATTATATTAAATGGGGTTAATGTAAACTTACAATTGTAAACTGGAAGAAGAGGAATAGGAAGAAGAAGAAGAGGAAGAAAAAAAGAAAGAGGAGGAGGAGGAGGAGGAACAACAAGAAGGTTGAGAAAGTAAGAAAGAATTAGGTCGACAGTAGTACGTTTTTCTGTGAAATGGAATAAAGTTGTTTGAGATGCTTTTGTTGTTAACTAAACAATTTATAGTGTTTAGTCATTAAAGAAAAGAAAGAGGAAGAAAAGGAAGGAGGAGTACTGGTAAGTAAAGTTGTAGTAGTAGAAAAGAAGAAGAAGAAGAGGAAGAAGAAGAGGAAGAAGAAGAGGAAGAAGAAGAAGAGGAAGAATAATAATAAGAAGAAGACGGAGAAAGAGGAGGAGGTGGAGGAAAAGGAGAGGAAGCAACAAGAATTACAATTGCAAACAAACATGCGATGTTTTTGTTTTATATTTTGGGGAAGCTGGGCTAAAATGAAGGATGGGGAGGGGTTTGATCAAAGTAGACCCACTGTGACTTTCTCATCTTGAATGCTTCGGGAAAATATGGCGAAAGATACTTAAAACCATCGCCTTGAGGTCAATCCGACGTCGGGAGAGCATTGCCGATGCACATCATCACCTTCTCAAAACTCCAGGGTACACTTAAAAACTGCCGGTGAACGTTCGTTTAACTATGCTGTTTTTAAACGCCATCTCAAAACCTGACTGTTCTGTCTTGCTTTCCCTGAATGTTAGTGTTGTATTCTTGTATTGTTTGGAGTTCTTTTTATTATTACTAGTATTATTATTTGGGCCCAGGTAACTTTTGAGCAGAAGTAAAACTGGCTTTGGAGAAGTTGGCTGGGAGAATTTGATTTTGTCGGATTGGAGTTATACTGGTGAATGGAGAAAATACTTTGTCTTTGGATTTAGCGATATATTGGAGAATCGATTTTGAGTCAGTTATATATTGGAGAATTAGCAACAGCCTATGTGTTTTATAAACAAAAAAATCAAGAGGATAATTTACATTACAGCTTCTGATACAAAATATTTTATAAAAGCAAGAACAGTTTTGCTGTTATTGCTGGACTATTGTGTTGAAATCACCGTTGGATTTTCTAAGGAACGTTTTGCCACCTTAAGTCTGGGACTTGTGAAAATATTTATACAGAAAGTTATATTCAAGATCTTTGTGCTTCAGAGATTGAAGAATTATTCGGATTATAACGTACACGGATTTTATACTTTGGAAATATCCTAGGATCGCGCGGATTTCGCAGCGGTTTCTGTAAGTTTATAACGTAATATGTATTTATATAGACAAAGCTGATTAAGATAATTTGTGAAGAGAACTAAAAACGAGTATTATTAAACTGTAAGTAATTTAAGATTTTGAATCAAACAGAGTGTATGTGTTTGTTTTATTTTAGAATCCGTGTGATTTTGTCGTCGGTCATTTTAAATCTTTGACCACAACAATCTGCTGATCAATTTCACAGATAGGACTCTTAATCTTATTATACCGGCAATTGTTAGAGGTTAACAAGTCTTAATTTTATATAAGCAGTTTCCAGTAGGTTTTTTTGGGGGGTGGGGGGGGGGGGGGGGCTCTTTTATGTCTTGTTTCATTGATTGTAGCTACATTATCCACCATTTATTGTTTTCACATCCTTTCAAAAAGCACGTTCATTTTATTCACGTTAATGCAATGACCGAGTAAATAGTTGTTGAAAAGCTACACGATACTCTAAAGAAAAGAAAATTCAACAATACGTGACTGAAATTCCACGTGTGATATTTCAAGAAATTCTCTAGTGATTGCCACATTGTATTCGATTCTAAAGATGTTTCTAAAATGATACAACATTGAAAAGAGCACTTGCCTGTATTTGCATGAGGCGGAAACAATATTGACACATACTGAAATAAAGTTGAGAAAGAAGGAAGTAGGTAAATTCTTAGACTGAATGGTACTTGAGTGATTTTAAGTTAACTTGGCTGTGCTATATCGGGTTGTTGAAAGTATGGGTTGCTTTTTACTGTGATACATTTTACAGTTGTGTCATTTCATTGTTGTTTTGTTTTATTTTATTTTTACATCTTTTGTGTGACTTGCCAGGAAAGATCGCTACAACGAGGTAACGATATAAGAGGAAAATGAAACCAAAAAGTAACTTTGGCGTAATCTTATTGGGAAATACCAGTAAATACATGTAGGAAAATCACATTCTGTTAGTGATGCTATACAAACTGAAGTTAATGACGTTGTAAGTTCCACTTTAATACTTTACAAATAGATCATTGGGCTGATACAAAGCGAAAAATAATTAATAGTATTTATATATAGATCATCGTCAATTTATAACTTTGTGTGCGTCTCATCGTATGAAATTAACATATAAACCTGTATAATTTGATTTAAGTTTTGAAGTAGCAATTGAATTAAAACATGTCATATTTGTTTTTTTTTTCATCATGCGAGTAATACAAAGTACGTATATTATCTGTTGATATGAAAAACCAAGATGTTTAAGCTCGTACCTTTTGTAGGAAATAGAGTATAATTGCGACCCATTTATCATTTTGTGTAAGTGGATAGAACTTTCATTAAATCGAGCTTGATTTAATATTTGCGACGTTTAAATGAACAGAAGTTTTCAAGTTCATGAAAAAAAAATCATTAAGAATGACTTATAAGACTAGGCGTATAATGTTAAAAGATACCGGAGGAGGTAACTGGTTTTTGTGTGCGGGTAACCACCCGACTTCCGTAAGTTCCAATTGACTTTATGTGAGATCACAAATTGGCAAAAATGGGTGAAATGATACCCTATCTTAAACCATAAATCTACCATATCTGTTCGAATGGATGCCCTATCCAGGACCATACATGTTCAAATGAATACCCTATCAAAGACCGTACGTAACATGACAAAATAATTATTAAAAGAAATAATATATGTAAAATGTAACTGTACACCATTTGAACACTTTTAAGAAGTGTTTCTATATTTGAAGCACTTTTATTGGCAATTTGAGGAACAATTGTCATTAATTCAACCATTCTTTCTTAGTATGATACCCTATCAGAGACTTAAAAGCTGATTTAGTACCCAATGTGAGACTTGCATAGTACCAAGTCGACTTTGATACCCTATATTGCAAGTCTCGAGACCCGTCCAGGTCTCACCTTTGGCGTTTGGTAACGCGGTTGCTACCCGGTGGCAGAATACTCAGTTACCCCCTGGACAAAGTATGCTTTTAAGTATAAAGTTGACAATTGTCGGTTGGCTTGATGTTTCATCTCCTTCAATGACCAAGTCAATTCGAGTCATTTTCTGCTATGCTTGGATTTGGTTGCACTTCAAAGTGTTTATTGACTAGGTAATGGTTTTGACATGGACTTTGCTTGACTAAAGTTATACAGCTGACCATACTGTATCATGTTATAATGTATCTTTAATATACAGGGTTGCTCATATAGTTGGAATAAAAATATTTTTATCACTTTTTTATGTAAAGGTCAATTTATGATGAACTTATCTGGCGACTTATGTTGTTTTTGGTCAGATTTTATAGGTAATCTTGGTGGGTGTGAAATGGAACTCCGAATGTGATCAATTTCTTCATGAACTGGTCCGGGGGCAACAACAAAAATTGGTCAAAAACGTGATTTTTAGGTCAAATTTAATTTGACCCCGCCTTTGACCCCATCACTTCTTTACTTAAGGTGAAAGGTCATATTGAATGCTTATCTGTAGTAGAGTGAGAATAAGATGATTGAATGTCTTGATCACGCTTGATTGCGCCAAGAGAATGCTTGGAAGCAAAGTACAATATGATCCTCCAACGCTCCTCGATTTACAAAAATAGGGTTGTGGTGAACGTGGAATGGTACCTTTTAAGATGTCATATACCGCTGGGAACCATCCCACGTTCACCACAACCATATTTTTGTAAATTGAGGGGCGTTGGAGGATCATTTTGTACTTTGCTTCCAAGCATTCTCTTGGCGCAATTATTTCTTCAGAATGGTTAACGTTGAACTGTAGAATAGCTCCCTAAAAAGCCCTCACTTAATCCTTTACACTTTGATGACTATCTGATGCAGTGGAATGGGCTGGAATTACGAAACAATATACTGGGTAACCTAATTGAATTTGTTTTCCCAGTATGAGATACAGAATTGAACTGGGAACGTTTAACTTTGTACACGGTTGCTCATATAGTTGGAATAAAAATATTTTTAGAACTTTTTAATGTAAACGTCAATTTATGATGAACATATCTGGCAACTTATGTTGCTTTTGGTCAGATTTGATAGGTAATCGTATTTGGTATGAAATGTAACTCCGAAAGTGATCAATTTTCTCATGTACTGGTAAGGGGCAGCAACAAAAATGGGTCCGTAGTAGGTAAAACCGAAGAAATAATTAATCTAAAACTGGTCAGTAGTAGGTAAAACTGAAGAAATAATTAATCTAAAACTGGATTCACCGATTACAACTTTAGTGACGTTGCGACCCAATCGCTGGGCCTTCTTCAGACTGTGCAGAGATGTGACTGATGGATTGGTCACGTGATAATCGGCGAGGAATTTGTTTCACAATCGGATCCCATGCATGAGAGAGTACAAAACGGAGGCCCCCTTTCTTGTTGAGTGATGGGTCTTCTACACGTTCCCAGATAGCTTCTCTCACCCCTCTCTCAAATCGGGATCCGATTGTGAAACAAATTCCTCGCCGATTATCACGTGACTTGCTGTCCAATCCATCAGTCACATCTCTGCACAGTCTGAAGAGGGCCCATCGATTGGGTCGCAACGTCACTAAAGTTGTAATCGGTGAGTCCAGTTTTAGATTAATTATTTCTTCAGTTTTACCTACTGGATGAATGAAAATATTCACAATTATGTTAAACCATTCTGTTTTGTATATTTGGATATAAGGCAAATAAATGTTCTCTAGAATAAGCCCTTACAACAACAATCTCAATTTTTTTGGTAATAATTTTTTTGTTAATATATGATCTCCTTATCCCTAATTTGAGACAATGTTCATTGAAAAATTTCCTCTTAGTAAAGTAATTTTTAAACATTCATGGACATTGAAATTGCACTATATTATTGTTATCAGGCCGCCATTTTGAAACGATCTTTTTGGAAAGTGGTTTTCTTAAAAGTGGAAGTGTTGGTACCATAGGCCTAAAACAAATAATTGTTTGATTGGCGTATCATAGCAAAAAATAGGGTAAGTAGGTCGGATGTTTTTTTAATATTTTTTTTTGTCTATGTTTCACATACAAGAACACAAAATATAACGACATATGTACAAATCTTCGCTTTTTCTGTAACATATCTTTTATTCGTAATTTTGAATGTCCTGCAAGCAATATCTCGGGCCCCGTGAATTGATTCTCATCAAATTTGGGATTTGCTCAAAAAAAATAAAATATTTGGGTCTGTGGTAAAAATAGGGTAGGTCGGGTTACGCCAATCAAACAATTTTTTAGGCCTTATGGTATAAATTGAAATACATTTATAAGAAGAAACGGAGAGTGATTTTAGGAGTGCAATGGCAATGCAATTATATAATTCAAAGAATTTGATTTTTAATAGTAAATTCACAGATCGTATTAAACATAGCAGCTGGGAATGATGGGACCCATTGCCAAAATGTGGGGGACAAGATGCGGGGGAGGATCATGCATTAGGACTTTAATGGTCCACCCAAATATGGGTGACAAAATGCGGGGGGAGATCATGCATTAGGACTTTAATGGTCCATACTGTCTACTCCTTTTATTCAACATAACTAGTAGATTGTATTACAATTCCAATTTCAAGGTATAGGGTTAATCTTAATTGGCGTTATCTGAGACAAGTGCAATTTCAGTGCAGTGTGAATGAACTACTTTAAATAGAAAACTTTAAATCGAGAAGACACCTAATAAATCACGAACTCCCTCATACTAAAAGTCATTCTTTTCATGATTATCACTTTTAATGTCGCGTAAGTATGGTCATAACCCTAACCATATCACCAAGCTAGCAAAATAAAACATTTCGAACCCCTGCTGTGCGTAAATAAAATACATGAATTACCTTGAAAATGTTCTTTAAAGGTAAAATAAAAATTGCTTACTCTGGTTTGCGACTAAATAGAGTAACTTTAATCTTACTTTATATTTCTGCCTATCTCACTATATATAATTGCCTATCTCGTTGTATTACGTAAGCTATTTTTTGTGGTTACGTAATATTTCTACAGACATTTGAACACAGCCATCATATTTGCTTTGTATCATCAAGGGATTATACAAGACATGTTAAGAAAGGCAACTAACTGAAAAATATAGACTGTTTTTCTCACTTTTCTAAAACAAATTAGGAAAAATAAACTAGGAAAAATGGTTTATTAGCGTGAAGATATGTTTTTCCGTGATATTCATATTATTTTGACATCATTTGTCTTCCTGAAAGCGAGACGGTATCAGCATAAATTGTTTGGCACATACAAGTCCCAACAAAGCAAAACTCACAGTGATAAAATAAGATACAAGTCTTTGTTAACTAATAGTTTCTTTATATGACCTTGGTATGTATTTCCATCTGTAACGCAAAATAACGTTTGCCGACTATGCTATTCGTTGGATCTGGAATAGGACAGGCACAAGTACACAAATATTGTTTCAATTACAATGGTTAATGAATATAAAAGTAGTAACAATGGTTAACTTATTATTTTTATTACCATGGATAAAAAATAATCTTCCACAGTCAATCCTAACAGATAAAAAGCGTCATCGCAATTAATAATTTATAAGCTAGAGTACTTTTTTCAACTTTTACCATATTCTTTGAACTTAACAAACATATCAAAAGTGCTATTCTTACATACAAGCGTACACAATTTGCCACTATCACAGAAATAAAACTTAAGACTAATAAGTACACAATTGTCCATTTTTATCACACTAAAAACAACGATAAAATTAGCTAACGTGACTTCGAATAAATCTAGATTAATAAGCGGTCCCTCTTAATATAACATACTGTTGGTGTCAAGTAAATGCAAGTTTATTTTCTTTATTCCCACATCTTCTATTACAATTTGAAACAAAATAAAACCCAAACCAAACAAGGCAAGACGCACAAAAAAACTTTTTTGACTAGTATAGTTACGAATGCCACATCCATATACAGCCCTGTTTTGCATGACCGTTCAATTTGATCGACAATCTATTCACAACCTAAATATATGTGGGTGTATATTTGCGGGGTTGATATCTACATGAGGAAGTCCATGTTTTATCGCACCAGCAATATACATGTATAATTTGCCTAACACCTAATCAAATTATCCCACAATCTTCACATTGGCAAAGGTAGGAAAAAAACAGACCTATAAAGATTAGGGTCTGTTAACTGTGGATCAAGCAGTTCAAGCTAAAAGCCCGCATACAAACTTAGATTTAATTTATTTTAATTCCTATGTATATTTTCGATTTTTGTATAAGGGCTTCCTACCTTAAGACATGATTTTAATAGTTATATGTTAATAGTTAAAGCAATAATAAAGATGTGCCATTTCTATTTAATCCTATCTTATGATTCCCATAACTTGGGATGACACTTAGATATATTAAATACGTAAAACATTGCTTCCTTATTTCGTTAAATCTTACAAAGAGCAAATGTGACCGTCCATCCTAAATGAGCCGTAAATGCAGCTAACTTCTTTTTGCGCTACATATGAAAATACATGTCAAGGTCGTAATTTGTCGAAATTGATTTTTGACAGATTTACAATCTTCAAAACACAAGCAAAGTTTTATTTCAAGAAAATGATCAGAAATATGAAATATATCTGTATAACTTGAGGACAATCACAGAAAATAAAGGGCTTAACGAACGCGTTTATCTCAGTTACACATTTTACTTCCTAACAACCGTTGACTTCTAGAAATGGAAAGTTCATTGAGGTGCCATTTTTATCTTTATAACAAGTTCTTTGCAAATATTTAAAAAGGGAAAATAGCAAGAGGCTGCATCGTTTACGATAGATGATCTTATATAAGACTAAGTCATGGAGGTGAACAACGATGAATGATGTTCTCGTATACTTTTATGATAAAACAGTATTATCAACCTGTTTTATAAATTTGACATAATACGGTATTGTCTTCCAAAACTGAGTTCTATCTCTTTAATGTAAAGTTGTAAACTTTGCTATGTTAAAAACTAGACCATAAGTCGTTACTTGAAACACGGTTATGTACTTGCTTACCCTTAAAATATATATGTTGTGTCCATAGTATCAAAATAGATTTGCCTAGCTCTGGAGATAAATGCCATTTTCATAAGATGCTAAAGTAAATGGTATCTACTTGAGGCTGTTGAAATACCATACGAGGTGTTTCTTCAGGTTACCTTCTTAGACGTCGGTTATGATAAATAATATGATAAATAGACTATATACACCGTAGAGTGTCTGACACTCGAAGGAAGACCAATGTTGTAAGAAACAGACCTTTCAAAATGTCCAAAGCATGAGTTAAATAACATGATGGGTATCTGTTATTGAACCAATTTAGTTTTTAAATTAAGGAAACATAACTCAATTGCGTATGAGAATTAATGGTGAAGTATTATTCTAGAGGCAGATTGGAATTGTGCGAAATATGATATACGGTATATGGGAAAAAATAAGTAACTTTGAAATAATTATTCTTCTACCGGGTCCCCTATCACAAAAAAAAAAAGAAATATTTAATACAATGGTTTGTTGTCTGAATTTTTAGTGTAAAGCGTAATGACTATACGCAAGAAAAGACAGGTGTTTACTGGTTATTTTAAACCTCTAAACCCTGGAACCCCGTGGATGTGGGCGAAAATTTTACGGAGGTGGACTAGCTGAGGTAAAACTAACGTTTCTGTCAACTTGCTGACAATCCGGGCAATCGATTTTTAAAGGAAATATAGTATACGGTATATTGCACCAAAACGCAAAACAAAGCGACCCTTAGCATTTAAGTAATAATTATTTTTACATCCTTTGCGGTTATTTTGACGAAAAAAACCGGGGGTGCCACCTAAGTCGGGGTTATGGCTGGTCGTCAAAGTTCGAGGGTGGGGGTGCCACCCCAAAAAAATCAAAATCTTCATTTTGAAAAAAATCTGCATGGTATGAACTTGAAACTTGCAGGACACATTAATATTTCCTTAAAGTTTTCTTTATTTACTAGCAAAAAACTCGACGAAATTCCGACATTTAGAACTTTTATACCGATATTTTTTGAAAATCATAGCCATTTTTGCCCAAAATCGAAATTTTCGGTCCGGAAATACTTTGTGACGTCATAATTACATAACATCTGGACTGAATTTCATGATCTTGGTATCAATTGAAAGAGGACACCCTACCCATACTATAGTACCAAACAATAGGTACAATAGCCCCCCTCTCAGGAAGACGTGTTACAAAAATGACTAAGGGAAGACGAGGGTTAATTTGTCTCTGCAATATTTGTGTTGAAGTGAAGCTAAAATATTCGGTCCATATCCAGAATGACAAGAGGTCTACACCAATAACGTAACCACCATCAAACGAGTAGTAATGCCTCCATAGTCACCAAATCTTTATCAATGATCCGATGCAAACCAAATATACACATAAAATTATAGCATGAGGATTCTGCTACATGAAACTACTGTTTAACATAGTCACTATGTCTTTTGATGCATACGCCACAGTTGAGCATCGATCAACTCCGGTTTAGAAATACGCTGTATGGAGCTTGCTTCCTCTGGACCATTATGATTTAACAGATGACTTGACTTAATCTTCAAATGGGTAACCACGGAGACTTTCTTTCATTGGCTCATACAGAAAGAAGTCTGAAGGTACCAAGTAAGGACTGTATGGTGGATGAGGTATCACAGACCATCCCATTTTGGCTATTGCCTGGGTTGTGAAAAGTAACGTGTGTTTTTCTGGTCTTGCAACTTAATATACCGTAGAAGAAATCCATATAAGATATAACAATCTGGTTGAAGAATAGATAGATCAAAGGTCTTTTGCATTCACGTAACTATATATAAAAATCGCATTTCCTTGATGTTCAGAGTTTTAGTGAAATTGAATGCAATATTCTTTTCTTATTTTATCAGGTGAATTATTGAGTGAGTGTCATTGATTTTCTGCAATTGTAACGACCTATTCCAAGAAAGCTTACAGCTAATTTAATTATTTTCTTGTGAAAAAATCATTGAAGAATACGTGACTTGAATTACTTCAAAATTGAATTATTTAATTAAAACAGACAATCTATTGATACTTTGA
>JXSR01S051891.1:0-11802 GCA_000969725.1 Ophiothrix spiculata
TATAATGCTTTGGTCCCATACCACTCCGAGAGAGGTATGCAAATTGTTTTAGCCAACATCATAGAGGTAATCAGACCCCAGTTAAATAGTTTAACAAACAAAATATGTTTGGAAATAGTTTCCCACACATGCGTGTACTTTCACCATCATGTTGGTCCACATCTCTGCTCATGACTTAAAGTACGCATTTACAAATTACTGTTAAAAACAATGGTTTGGATTTTGCCGAGGGACAGTTGTGGCTACTCATGCAATAATGACAGTTGGTTATTTGTGACAATATCTTTATGTTGACAGCAGCCATAATATTAGGGGTTTGACCAGGACTTGACTCTTTAACATTTTCATTGCAATGTCAATGTTCCTACCACTGCATGATAGAGCCTTACTAATTTTTTACTAACCTGTAAGTGTGATATTAAGCATTTCATCATAATTTAATATTTTAAACTCTCTGATCTGTTTTGTAGGAAAAGCAAGTTGTTCTGTGTGGGGTGACCCTCATTACAACACATTTGATGGCAAGAGATATGACTACCAAGGAGATTGCGACTACACTCTAGTCAAGGATTGCTTCAACTCCACTGATCTTCCATCATTCCATCTGATTGGTGACAACACAAAACGCAAACCATCTGATAAGGTCTCCAGGATGCAAGAGTTACATCTGGAGTATGATGGTATGGTGTACTCTTTACTACAGGGATTAGAAGTCAGACTCAATGGAGAGACTGTGATACCACCTGTGTCACATAGCTCAGGAGTACTCATTGTCAACACTGGAAACTACGTGGTAAGCTACCTCCTGAACTGAATTATTTGGTTTGTATCATTTCATGTGAGGATGTTTAGGATGTAGTGTCTGAAAACTTCTAGATAAGAGAGAATTAGAAGGAGATGAACAACTTAAGAATACAGGATGCAAAAACTTGACACACTTTCCTTCAATATTGGTTTAAAATGCTACAACACTTACTTTTTATTCCGACTATTTTGGTGACACTTTGTGTTTTCTTTACATAAAGTTATGGTGTTTATAAACTAATAATCATAATACAGCAGCTAAGTCAAGGCAATATTGCTTTGCTGATTAAAGGCTATATAACCAAGATGCTGGTGGCCTAGTAGTATTAGGTATTGACTCTTTATCATTTGGGTAGTGGGAGTTGTGGTTTTGAATCTGTTGATTCCAGAAATTTGGAATAGAGTATTTTTATCTTTGTAGATATTATCTATGTAGTTGTAAGTTAGGCTTAAATCCAATCTGCATTTCCCCCTATTTTTTCACCAGATGCTGACTACAGATTTTGGTTTGTCTGTTCAATGGGATGGAGAGAACAGAGCTAAAATCAAACTTCCTTATCAGTATTGGGATAACACGTGTGGTCTGTGTGGAACTCTCAATGATGATCCTGATGATGACTTCCTCACCCCAGATGGGGAACTGGTAAGTGTAAATATATATTCGGTCTGCAAGTATAAGGACATGTTTGCACTCAAACTTCTTATTTGTATCTTGATTAAATGAGTGTGGGTCCTAGTTCCAAGGGTTCTATCCATACCAATATGGCAAGTCATTGTAAAACTTGACTTGCGCAAATCAGTTTTGGCAAATTGAGATATTGGACCAGAAAGTCTTGTACCAATGACAGTGACCCTCCTCCATCATGGCGGTTGACAATAATAGTAATTGCTCATATGTGACAATGCCATGCTTGCAAAATCCCTTCAAGAACATCAGTAACAACATACTGCAGCTAGAGTTTCAAAATATAATTTTAGTGATGCAAAGCATCTTTTAGGCTAATTTCAGCAGCTCATGACATCCTTAAATGTAGGTTGCTTTAGAGTTTTCTTATTTGATAAGTAGTCACTTCCAGTAAACTAGGTTGTCAGTTTCTGTTCATACTATGCGCAAAAACTCGCTTTGTCCGGGATTACCCACTGTCAAGCATTACCCCGCTTTCCCCTATGTATATGTATGTTTTACTATTCCTATATTATTTTTGATGTCTTTACATGTGTATTCTAATTGTATATGGATTTAAATGTTTTTAATGTAAGTTTGCTGTAATTTCGCCTGTGGGCTACCATGCATTCGTTAATAATCCAGAAATAATAATAATAATAATAATAATAAAAACAAACTTTTACTATACTCTTACCATTCCCCAATATCTAATTTGACACTAAAACCTGGCTGACAAACTCTCTCTCAATTTGAAGGTGAAAAGGCAGAAAGTCTTTGGAGACAGTTGGATGATAGATGGCAGTCAGTGTGGTTCTGAAGAACCTGACCCATGTGACCCTGAATCTGACACATACAAACGTGCAGAAGATTTGTGCTATGGCTTGATATCAGAGCGAGGTCCATTCAAAGAGTGTCATGATGTTGTGGATCCAGCGCCTTATTACGAGGCTTGTATTTATGACTTGTGTGCCACATTACCTGATGAAGATTTTATTTGTGACAGTATGGCAGAGTATGCTCAGGCTTGTAGAGAAAATGGAGGAGAGCCTGATGATTGGAGAGCCGTCACACCACAGTGTCGTAAGTATAATACCACTATCGATTAGGGGACACTTCAATACTCAACCGGTGGCTGACCGCTGGCCGGTTGCTATTGTTCTGAACAATGATAACTGCCCAGAACTGCCGGTTCCGGACGGTCAGCCGCCGGTTGAGTTTTGAAATGGCCCCTTAATTGCTAAAAAATAAAAAAAATGTGTATTCATACACTTGTATTCATCCTGAAAACCTTTTCAATAATCTTTAGGAAATAAATATCTTCAAACAGTATTTTGGTTATATTCCTTGGGGAAGCAGTTATTGAAGAGATACTTTCAGGGATATATCCAGGATTTCCATATTTTTTTGGAGGAGGCCAAAAAATTGTAGAATGCCCGACAACCAAAATACAAATCTCAAAAGGTACTCCATGATTTTTTGACATGGTCTCAAAAAATACCTTACTTTTTTTACCCAATTTTTGAGTCTGAATTTCACAGCAATCTGCTTTCTCACTCAGGAGTGAATTTGCAGATTGTTTTTACTTTTATTCTTGAAAAAGGTAAGAATTGTGCAATTTTTAGTATAGCTATAATCATCCTGCGTGGCTAGTGGTTTATTAAATGTAGATTATTTGTCATGTAGGGTTGTAAAATAAACTCTCCCTGAATATCAATAAAACCAACTTCATGATCTTTAAAAATAAATATAGTAATAAACCAAGTCCTGATTGTAAGTTACAAATTTACAATAAATCTATTGAACAAGTTGTTACAACTAAATTCCTTGGAATTATTATCGATAGCAATCTCACCTGGAAGGCTCATACGTGTCATATTACCAAAATAGTTTCTAAATATAATGGAATCATTAGAAAAGTGCAACCATTCCTAAATTTAGAGTCTCTCCATACACTTTACAATACACTTGTCCTTCCTTTTCTTACTTACTGCACTCTTGTATGGGGAGACAAAAACAACCCAAATTTACATTCTCTGGTTTTGCAACAAAATAAAATTATTAGAACTTGCACTAAGTCACTTTGGCTGGCACACACAACCCCTCTTTTAATTTCCCTAAAGACTCTGAAAATCCATGATATCTATACCTACCAATTAGCTATACACATGTATCGTTACCACCATCAACTACTCCCGCCGGACTTACCAAACAATCAACTCATTACCCAATCTGAAATTCATCACCATAATACCAGGCATGCCAATGACTTCCATGTTGATACAACAAAAACAAAATTAGCCCAAAATAATATTAAAACACAGGGTCCTATCAACTGGAATAAACTAGACGCTAACATTAAAAACTTGGTTTCCCTGGCTTCCTTCAAAACAAATTTTAAGAAACACATCCTTACTCAATATTAATACCCTACCTACAATCAACGTTTAGTACGCATAAACCTTTATATTTCAGTTCATGTCCAATGTTTGTCTTGCACCTTAATTTGACGTCAATAAACTACTTTTAATGAAATAAATCACTTGTGGTGCATTTAAATAGTGTTCTATGAAGGCATAATACCAGTTTGATTTATTTTCATATAGACGTATAAAAAATTGTCATAAATGTTTTATTGTGGAATGTATTTTGTTATATATTTTTCTTATCTTGTAACCCTATTATGGGTGCCATCTTCCACACGCTCTGCGTTATTGATGGCATCCACATCTCATTATAGACTGTTATTTAGTATAATTTTAAAGTATATGATTGTAAATTATTATATGAGATGAAAACAAATAAAGATTGATTGATTGGTAAATTAAGTTAATTGAAGCAAAATATGTTACAAAAATTAGTCAAAGTGGCGAAGCAAGATGGCAACTTTGAAAAATTTTGGGGGGTATGCAATTTTTAAAAATGAATTACAATTATTGATGAGAGTGTATGTCATCATACAAAGTCATGTTTGATCAGTCTTAATTGCGCAGAATCCTTCTTTACTGCACAGAATTGTGGTACCGTAAATACGGTGCCAAGTGCTCCACTTTTTTCACATAATGTTTCCAGTCGCCAAATGGCTGGAACAACAGGAAGTGAGGGAGACCTCATTTGGCGACGGGTGGATCCAGTCTACATCCCCGGTTGTGCCATTTGGTACTTTCTTGGCTTTGTCCCCATGCAACCTAATGCAAGAGTAATGCTCATTAATCACTAAATCATGGCAGATAGTAAATATTTTGGTACCTAGTCATTTTGTACCTTTGTGTGCTGATAACATCTCCAAGGTAACGCTTTACTCTTTTTATGCAGAAACCCTGGACTGTCAGAAAGCAACCAAGATTTTTGTTTGCAATCAGATACTTTATTTGCTATGTTTGAAGAATAATTGGATTTCTTTGAAATGTTTTCTTTCTTCAATCACCAGCAATCACATGCCCAGAAGGCCTGATCTATGACCCCTGTTCAGATCCTTGTCCTGAAACCTGTGGTACAGAACCAGGATACAATTGCACCATTGATGAATGTATAGAGAACTGTCGATGTCCTGATGGCAAGGTCCTGGATGGAGACCGGTGTGTTGACAGGTCACAATGTGGATGCTCTCTTGACAATGGTTTATATTTGCCTGTAAGTAGAAAATGGTACAAATAAGTTAGTATCCTTTGCCATCATGTTTATTAACATTTATTTATTCATATACTGGCGGTGAAAGTGTTTTGCGCACAAAACCTTTAACCAGCCATATCTCTAGAACCAAGCATCATTTGCATCATTTTTTCAGGTTTTCTATTTTACATTATATAGATCTAAAGAACTCAATAGGAATTGTATTCACCATGTTTAAAAATATGGCATGCTTAACATACTGTACACTTTCTTCTGCGCATTCAAAAATGGAGTTTAAATACATAACTGCACATTTGTTGGAAAACTTATAACCTGAAAATGTTCTTTACAGCTACACGGTGATGACGCGCATTGAATAATAACCTACGTAGGTACATATTGAAAAGTGTGTGTGGTGTATTTGTATATGGTCCATGAAATCTGCCATTTTTATGGGTATGGAAGATCGAATATCAGAGGAAACATGTATTATTTATGTTGGATACATATGATACCTAAAAAAAAAACCCATGAATTTTTTAAGAGCCTTGGTCGTTTAATTAGGTTTTTGCCCATATTTAAGCATGCGCAAATACTTTTGACCGCCAGTGTACATGCAAAAGTATTTAGAGTGAATTGAAAATTCAAAATATACTACACATGCCTGTTCCAGATTAAGTGCAGTGCATTTACTGCACACAGCTGTTAAATTGTTTTAATCAGGCATTGATTCGTATTATTTTATGTGATATTGCTTGCAAAGTCAATTTCTTTTCAGTATTTTACATAAAGTATTTCAAACTATTTTTTATGAGTTTGCATGAGTTAGATTAATAGATTTATATTTCCTTTGCTTGGGAAATTGGGATTAAATCAGTGCAGTTGACCATGGGCTTATCACTTGGATGATATGAGCCTTAATAATAAATAAGCGTTGTTAGAGCCTTATTAATTGAATGCATAAATTCACCTTGACATGTACCTTAACTTATGATAATTTATGTTTAAGTATATTTGAGTATTGTTATATTACAGTTTAAAAGTTTTTTTATGTTACAACATACAATTACTAATTGGTTGGTATTAAACTGCTTTAACTCTATCTTATTTACATGAATCTGTTTTAAAGAAATGAAATAAGAAAAATGAGATTTGCTAATATCAAATAACATTTCATTTCAGGCTGGTGCAAGGTATGTGATAGATGACTGCTCAGAGGTGTGTGTCTGTAGCGATGGAGAATTGACATGCACCCCATATGGATGTGATGAGTTTGCAGAGTGTAAAATACAGAATGGTGTAAGAGACTGCTACTGTCGTGATGGGTTCAAAGGTGATGGACAAAGCTGTACCAGAGGTAGGCATAGCTTGTTAAGCATTTAGTGAATCTTAAGCTTATTATGTAACTTAAACAAGCCTAAATTTGATTTTATATCAGCAATTTTATAATTTCAAAATGCAATTGTAGTGTCAATGACAATTATTTGTAAGATCCAACTTTGATTCAAATTGATTGTGTATGAAGTAGGCTCCATGTAGTAAATCTATATGAAGTCAGATTACATTAAATCAAATTCTGGAAATTACATTTGCCACACTGTGACACTTCGAGACCATTGGGTATGGCTGCTACATTGCGCAAGTGCAAAGTCAAGTTTCAAAATTTTAAAATCTAATCTCTTATTTGTTATTTACTGAATGGATGACATATTTACATTTTAAATCTATTGAATAGGCATGAACATGTTACTTCATTGACTGTAAAACTGTGATTGGTTTTTTTTTATGCCTGTCAAGGCCAGGTTCAGAGGAACTTATAGTATAGCATTTTGCAGGGCATACAGCTGAATTTGGATTGAGCTTGAGCTGAAGTCAAATTCAGCCTTATGCAGGGCATACGTCTGAATTCGGATTGGGCTTGAGCTGAAGTCACCAAATCCGTCTACTGAACATGATACTTTGATATAGATTGATTGTTTAAAATGGATTTATAAGCATTACAAAACATACAAAATGCTGATCAAGGGGTCTTCATTAAAAAAAAAAAACAATAAAGCTTTAAAAGAACAGTTGTATCATTTCTTTAAAACTGAGACATTGCCATCAGTCCAAAATAGATTTACATGCATGTGGGTTTAAATCAAACAATTGAACATTTGTTTGTTTGGATTTATTTCAGCACCTGGTGTTTGTACAGCATGGGGTGACCCTCACTACATCACATTCGATGGAGGAAAGTATGACTTCCAAGGAGACTGCGACTACACCCTAGTCAAAGATTGCAGTAACTCAACAGACACCCCACCTTTCCATCTCACAGTTGAAAACATCAAGATCAAACCCTCAGATAAGGTGTCCTATACTCAAGAAGTTGAGCTTGAGTTTGCTGGGGTGGTATTTTCATTACTACAAGAGAGTCTTGTGGAGGTCGATGGTGTGAGAGTCACACCACCCGTGTTCCATCCAACTGGAATTACCATCAGGAATGTTGGTAATTTTGTGGTGAGTGAATTTGATATTTGATTTTGTCCAATGTGTTACTGGAAGGCAATCTATACCAAAAGTCTAAATAAATGCAGACCTACTAACCGTGCCACATTTTGAGGGACAATCCCTCATTCTGATAATCAATTTTAAAAGTTCTGAAATCTGAGATGTCGCTCATTTTGTCATTTTGCTCACTGTGTTTTGCTATACATGCCATTGTGATGTCCCTCATTCCAAAGTTGGGTGTCCTTCATTCTTAGATTCACAGGTTGGCAGGTCTGCAAATACACCCATATATACTTTATAAACCTTGAAGTACGCAACTAGCAATCAGACTCTGTTACGAGATCCATAGCATTTCCCTTGTTTTCTTCAACATTGTGATTGGGTGGTTTTGTATTGTGTAAGAGACTGACAATGATTGGTTAGGATTGATTAACACCAAATCACTGCATATTAATATTTTTGTACATGAATCGTTCATGATTTTGGTATTATTTTTGGCTAATTTTTGAGCAAGATTGAGTACATCGTTTTGATTTGGATAATACAGACGTAATTTATTTCCTCGTATTGTTATATTGGTTTTTGTGCCTGAATCTGCTGCTTGTCCTTGTTGCATACTTAAAGATTTATAGAGTATAGAAAGTTTTGAGAGAAATTCACATCATGTTGAATCTGACATCCATCAGAAATATTGTTTTAATAGTCTACTAAATTCCTGTCTTGTATACAAATTGCTATTTTGTATACAACGATACCATTCACAAAGCCTTTTGAATTGAATTCAGTTGCATTTACAGCAGAACTAATGATTCAGTAATAAAATACTGTAAATGAGAATATTTTTGCACTCAGTAGATTTTTTGTGCACGGCTAATCATGGATCACCCTTGTGATTATTAAAACTTGCGGCTATATATACATACCATTTTTCGTGGTACATTTATTTTTGCAAGGAGAATTCAGCGTGAAATTTACAAAAATAAATGTAGCCACAAATGTATACCACAGTAACACACAATTGATATTGCAGAATTGCCAAAACAGCTACAGCTGTCCACAATTATCTTCTTTGTGACTGTTTTAGCTTGTAGCAGCCTAAGCTATACTCTATAAATCATGAAGTATGCAACAAGCAATCAGATGCCATAGCATGTCCCTTGCATCTACAACATTGTGAACGGTGTTTTTGTATTGTGTAAGAGACTAGTAATTATTGATTAGGATTTATCAAGGCCAAATCAAGGCGTATTAATATTTTTGTACATGAATCATTCATGATTTTGATATTATTTTTGGTTTCTTTTATTTCTAAACCATGGACAAACCTTCATCATACATTTATTTGAATATTCAGCAAGATTGGGTATGTAGTTATGTTTCAAAAAATACAGACTAATTTACTCCTGGGGGGGCACTCATGTGGGCAGGATACATATGTCTGGCGGTCAAGACCCCCTTTTTCTTACCGCCAGGCCGCTCACTAGATCCACATTCTCAGGGAGATTCAGTTCTTCTGACCCTAGCCTGTTTTTGAGGAAAACTACAAAAATTTTAACGCTAACTGCAAACATTGCTCAGGAAATACGAACATTTTCAGTTTAGGGGGGCTATTTTTGGCCAAAATTTCATTTCATTAGACCCCAAAAATCGGTTTGTCCATTTTTTACAGAAAATCAGTTCACCAGACCCCCATTTTGGCGCTTCGTGCCTGACATACCTACCACTTTCAAAGTTGAGTGCCCCCCAGAATTTATTTCTCCATGGTCATATTGGTTTTAACGCATTAATCAGCTGCTTGTTGCATACATCAAGATTTTATAGAGTATAGTTGAGGTAACTTAGAAGTATTGCCAAGATTGCAAGAGGTCATGGGTTCAAACCCCAACAGGTCCTATTTCTTTTAAAGACTCATCATAAATCTTTGAAACCAAACCTGTTCATTTTACATATAACAGATTATAACAGAAAACAGAATGAAAGAAACACATTTTGCATAATTTAGGAGTAGATATGGACTCATGAGATGAATATCCAAGCAAACTCATAACTATTTCTTCATGTTCTTTCAGTTGTTGACATCTGATTTTGGGCTCATAGTAAGATGGAATGGTGAAAGGAACGTCCAAGTGGAAATCCCCTACCAGTATTGGGACAGGACTTGCGGCTTATGTGGAACCTTTGATGGTGACTTCATGAATGACTTTGTCACACCAGATGGAAATTTGGTTAGTAATAGTTAATAGTAAGAAGCTTGGCATGCAGTTCCTGAGTAGAGGTTTCACTGCACTTAATATCACCTTACTTGATGACATAAAGGATGTATGGGTTCAGGGGTTTTGGGACCATGTGGACCAATACAGCTTTGGTCACAACACTTTTCAGAATTTGGGGTTGGGAGGGGTGGGGGTAAAGGAAAAGAAGAAAAATGGGAGAAAAGATTACATTATTTCTGAGTAAAAGGAGATGTTCATTGCAATTTTGTGGACTTTTTGGCAATGAAATTGTACATTTTGGGTCAAATATGACAAATTAAAGTATATATCAAGGCCAGGCAGTGGTTGTCCCTGTTTTATTTTCCATCCTATTCATGCAAAAATATGAAAGCACAAACTTTTACTATGCTGGGACAAAGCTTATATTGCTTATGTGGAACATCCGATTTGCTGTTTGACTTTGGTGCAAACAAATTTAAATTGCACAAGACAAAAACCAGCTTTATCTATTGGTCAAGTGCAATAATAAATATGCATAAATTATATAGACAACGATTAATATTGAAGAAGTTTATTGGTGACAATCAAGCACAAAAACCCGGTAAAGGTGCATTTTTCATTTTGAGCTACATTACAAAACATCCACATAAGTCACATTCTGACAAAATTTTGAAATTTACAGATTTTAAATATCATGCTTTTCTTAAACTTGTAATACAGCATCAGTATTAGCTTTCATTTCAATTCTGAAATAAACATTTTTTGTAATGTAGTTGCTTCAAATATGTGCAAAATGTGGAAACTTTAATGTACATTTTCTCAGTTGTAGATTTTCCAATATGTCATGCATTGAAGAATCATAACTTTACTTTGAGGTGTCATATGAACTTGACATAAGTGTCATTATAAAGCTGAAGATTTGTTCCTTCTAAATCTGCAATAAAACAAGTTTGACCTAGGGGAAGACAAAAGTACTGGTGAGCGGGACGGAGGGAGTGGTGACAATGAGCAAAATAGATCCATGCGGCATATATGGAAAGAGGGTGAAGGCAAACTCTGTGCTGTGTGAGAAATATAGGAAATGGATCCATGGGAGATGTACAAAGATGAAGAAAGTGACTCCAAGTTTGGCAAAGGATTTTGTGTGTGGACAATGCAAGAAAGGAGATGGAGGGTCAGGGGAAGAGGTGGAAAAGTTGTGCAATATAATGAGGTGGAAACGGTGAAGGAGTTCATGTTCCTGAGGGATTAAGTTAGTGGGGGCGGAGGATGCGAGGCTGCTGTGACAGCCAGAGTGAGGTATGGGTGGATGAAGTTTAGGGAATGTGGAGAGATGTTACTTGGGAAAAGATTCCCTTTGAAGATTAAAGGAACGGTGTATAAGAGCTGTGTGAGATTGGTGATGTTGTATGGCAGTGAGACGTGGTGTCTGGGTGAAAATGAGATGGGAATTTTAAGGAGGGTGGAGAGGGCGATGATGAGATTGATGAGTGGTGTGAAGTTGAGGGATAGGAAGAAGACTGAGGACTTGATGCAGAAGTTGGGTGTGGAAGAAGCAGTGGTTAGTTTGGCGAAGGCAAATAGTGTACATTGGTATGGGCATGTGCTGAGGAAGGATGAAGGGCATGTTCTTAGAAGGGCCCTTGATTTCGTGGTGGGTGATTCGAGGAGGAGAGGGCGACCAAGGAAGTCTTGGAGGATACAGGTGGAGGAAGAGATTGAAAGGGTTGGGTTGGGGAGGGAGGATGCATTGAATCGAGCGAGGTGGAGGGAGGGAGTGAAGACGGTTGCCGCGAGTGTGAGGTGAATCCGGCCACCCCCGTGACGGGGATAAACCGGATTTAAAATATTGGCTTACTACTACTACTACTACTACTACTAGGGCCTTCTTTACTGGAGGTTTGCCGTGGATGGTCACTTTTTTGACAAAATGCATTTCTATTTTGTATTTTCAGGTTGATGACCCAACTGAATTTGGTGACAGTTGGATGCTTGAAGGTGGCAAATGTGACCCAG
>JXSR01S051891.1:11852-30096 GCA_000969725.1 Ophiothrix spiculata
TATTTTGTATTTTCAGGTTGATGACCCAACTGAATTTGGTGACAGTTGGATGCTTGAAGGTGGCAAATGTGACCCAGGAACCATGCCAGACCCATGCGACCCCAAATCAGACACCTACAAACAAGCACAAGATCTGTGCTATGAGTTGATCAATGAGATTGGCTCATTCTACTATTGCCATGAGTTAGTTGACCCACGACCGTATCATGAAGCTTGTATCTATGATCTCTGCGCAACCCTTCCAGATGATGGTTTAGTGTGCGATAGCTTTGAAGAATATGCCCAAGCTTGCCGACAGGCTGGAGGACGACCAGATGACTGGAGATATTATGTACCACAATGTCGTAAGTAAACTCAACATCTTAATTTCCTATCCATGATTTCTTCATGCCTACAGATGAATTAAATTAACGCTTTTTTGATAATTATTGGCATACAAACCAAGTCTCATCGATTTGTAGTCGGAATGTATCAAGTTCATTATTAAGCGTTGCCAAATTGCAATGAATGATCAATTTTAAAAACTGACCTCGTAATTCAATACTTGTAAATTGATCAATAACACGCAGGGAGCCAGCATCAGTACAAAATGAGTACAGGGCCAGTGGTTTCTGTTATGTAGTATCCATCGGGGTCAACGAGTGCATGTGCAGTGATTTTGTCACATTTTCTTAGGGGCGGCTTCAAAACCCAACCGGCGGCTGTCTGCCTGTTCAGGCGGTTGGCTATTGTTTATTCTGGTTGAACCGCCCAGAACCGGCAGGCAACCGCCGGTTGAGTTTGGAAGCTGCCCCTTAGGCAAAACTGAAGTCAAATTTTGTTAAGTTTATTCAAATTATTTTTGCACCTTTGTGAAAAAAACATATGGAACAACTTTATGGGTAAAATATGCATTTCATATATGTGATGACTCACCCCGAAAAGGGGGACTTTACGACAGAACACTTTTCGAGAAACTGATGAAAATAGGCAGCGAAAAATAAGGAAAATAATAAGAATTTCCAGCAGATTATCTGTTGTAAGATTTGATCGCCTTGATCAATTTCAACAAGTAAGGTGTCATTTTAAAGCTAGAAAATGTTGTAACAGATGAAATGATAAAATCAAAATTGATATCATCTGCAAAGTCCCCCCTTTTGGGGTGAGCCATCATTTTATTTCGTTGTATGCAGAGCTGAAGAATAAATATCAATCACACGTGACTATGAAAACTTTGGAATAGATTTTAAAATAGATGTAAATATAAAGTTTAAATATTATTTTCATGAAATATGTGAGTCTTGTCTAATGTCTCATCATTTATACAGCCATTGATTGCCCAGACGGAACCATCTATGACCCTTGTTCAAGTCCTTGTCCTGAGAGTTGTGGTGATCCTGAAGGTGGCTACAACTGCCCCATTGAGGGATGTATTGAGAACTGTCGGTGTCCTGATGGCAAAGTCCTTGATGGAGATCAGTGTGTGGACAGGGATCAGTGTGGATGCTCTCTAGATAATGGACTTTATTTACAAGTAAGTAAAATATCCCAAGATACTTTGGAATAGGCAAAATAAAAATGTATTGGACAATTAAACCAAACATCCATGGTAGAAGTTGCATTAACAAACAACAGGGCCCTGTACTCTGGATTTTTTGTTTACACTGTCCAATAAATTATTGTTTGGCCTATAGCAATATTTCAAATGGGCTTTTTTCTTTGCAAAATTTGGTATTTTAATGGGTTTTCTTGTCAAAATTTGTACCAAATGGCTCAAATGATATAAATGCATTTCTTCAAAAAACTTAGTAAATTTGGTCCAAAATAGCTTAAATGTTGGCAAATTAAAATGTTTGAATAAATCTGACTCAAAATTTAGGAGATTTGGTACATTGATTTTCTTGAAAATGATAGTTTGATGGCCGTGAGTGAATTTATTCTCTGTGAGTGGATATGTTAAACAAAATGATAAATATAATATTTTGATGGGTCACTGTTCACCCTAAAGTACTGGTCCAAATTTATAACATGGATTTTGTGAATCTAGCACAAAATCTGGTGAGATATTTGATTAAACCTCTTCAACTGGACTTGTTTGAAATGACTTTGTTTTCCTTCCTTCCTGGATGCATCATCATGCTAATAAAAACACCCTGCTGGAGGATGAATTCAGGATTGGATGCACACAAGCAAATCCAGTTGAACAGATTAGGCCAAGTAAAAATAATTATTAGTTTCCGGTAACATGCTTTGAAAACATGGAGAAGGAAGGAAGGGAACAAATTTTAATTTAGCAACAAATTTTATGCTTTCAAAATATTTGGATGGAAGGAAGGGAAAATATTTTATTTTGTCAGAAAATTATATTGCTTACAAAAACATCAGATATGTACTTTTAAACACAATTTTTGGATGAAAGATATGACAATAGCTCTGTTGAAAACATTAATTTAAGTTTCTTTTAGAAAACTGATCTTACTGTGTACATTTTCGGGACATCTGATTACATGAAAGACAGCGGGTGGACGTCATCAGTTCTCAAAATAATTGACGTAAGGAGGCCATCTCTCGACATGTACCGAGGGAAAACTGGGGCGGTGAAGAAATATTTTTATTTTTTCACAAAAGTGATAAAATTTGCATTTTTCGGGTGCATTTTGGGGGAAGGAAGGGTTAACAGAAACAAACATATTATTTTTCTTGGCCCTAATCCAATGTCTTATGTTACTACCTGAATTATTAACAGCAATTATAACAGATTTTTTTTCCTTTTTTTTAATTTTCTTTCTGAAGAATTTTAATTATCTTCTTCTTCTTTTTTGTCTAGGTTGGAGACAGTTTTGTTAATGAAGACTGTTCTGAGATATGTGAATGCAAAGATGGAGACCTTGTATGTAGAGAGTATGGATGCAGTGAGTTTGCCCAGTGTAAGCTGCAGAATGGAGTTAGGGATTGCATTTGCATTAATGGTTTTGATGGTGATGGACAGACGTGCTCAAGAGGTAAATGCGACAATAAAGGCAGAAATAAAAGGATCTTCTATGTTGAATTACTGAAAAGCCAAAAACATTCCCTATCAATTCATTGATTGCCCTTAGATATTTTTTAGATTTAAATATTTTTTAATATTTCCGCTCAATTTCATAAAATTAAACTCTGCATTAAAGATCAGTATTTTAACAAAGACATTTTCGAAGAAAGCATAGGTATTGTGAATCTGTAAAAAAGTAAATTTTGTCATATTGCAACCTTTGCATGTATTTTCACATTAGCAGAAAATAAACTTTGCTGCTAAATAGATTTTAATGATAAACAGGTGCATATAGTGCAATAAGAACGTAAATTGTATCTTAAGGATTTGTGAAATCTAAACGGTCAATTCAACCAGATTCATATTGCAAAAATATATGTGGTAATAAAAAAATAATTTTATATTCAATTTTGATTTATACGATATGTGAAATGTGAAAGTTTTGGGGCAAAGAAAGACGAAACATATTGCTGTCAAAAGGCTTTCATAAGTTTATCTTTATTAAGAACTATTTTGAGAAATTCAGAAACATTGAATATACATTAAAACTTTGATATTGCACATCAAGTTTAACTGCAACCATGATCTTTACCATGAACATAAAAAATCTGATTTTGCTGAACAAATGACAATCCGTAGGATATACATTCATCTCAAATCAATTGTGATAATATCTTTTCAACAACTCACTGTATCTCCTTATAAAACAGCGTACCGTTGTTGATTCGTGATGAAATTGATAATATTCAAATTTAGTGCCTCACGCATGGTACAGCATTTACGGAAGTGCGTTTACGCACTACCCAAAGTCGGCGCACTGTTCATCGCGCGTTTGGCACTTATAGTACGTGCAAAAGCCCGGTGCTTGGGAAAAAATGACAAACTTGACATACATTGAAGTTTAACAGTATGCTAATTAGTTTGTCTAATCATGATCTAAATCACCTTTTTTTGCAGGTCCAGGTTTATGCCAAATATGGGGCGATCCTCACTACCTAACATTTGATGGCTTACGATATGACTATCAAGGGGAATGTGACTATACTCTGGTGAAAGATTGCATCAACGATACTTCCTCATTCCTCCCATCCTTCCATCTGATGTCCGAGAATGTTCGCAGGAAACCTTCCGCGAAGGTGACATATAACCATGAGATACGTCTTGACTATAACGGGACCTTGTTTGCTGTGATGCAGGAGTTGGAAGTGCGCATTGATGGTGTGACAGTTTTACCACCAGTGTACCATCCATCAGGTGTGACTATATTAAGCACTGGATTGTATGTTGTAAGTACAAAGAGACAATTGACACTTTTTGATTAACTTGGCTTAAAGGGACTAGCCTAGATTCCTCTTAGTATTAAAAACTTATGGAAATGCTCTAAATAAAGCTTGAAGGTGTAGTAAAGTCCAAAAAAAGTACACAAATTTACACAGAAATGGCTCAAATTGAGAGAGAATTAATTTGCAATATATCATTCTGTAATGGTGGTGTGACTATCCTGTGTTTTCTAAACCCTAAATTTGTACCTCAGATGGTTTTACCAAATAAAAGATCCTGGTGATAACTTAATACATATTAAAAGAGAAACAATTAATCAAAAATAATTTGTTTGACCATAACAGGTGTAGAAACATGACCTTTTAAAGATTTGAAACTGTTTTCACACCATTTTTTGCCACCGGCGGCAAAAATTAAAGTTGCTATGTTCTCCAATATTCCTCAAAATCATGGAAAACTACTGGTAGATTTAGATTATATTACTATAGACATATTCTTTTGATTCATGTAAAAAATATGTATGTAAAAACATTAGTGGGAAGAATCTAGGCCAGTCCCTTTAAATGTTTATCTGAAATAATACATATTAGGGATGGTTAATAAAAGTTGAAATTATTGGCAGAAGACCACACAGAAGGGTTTGAATAAAATGGCAATAATTCCTTGTTTTGAACAGTCAAATTATTTGTGATTTTGATTCCTAAAAATTGGATCTAAAGCATGGATAAGTCAAGAAAGTAAATAATTGATCAAAATACCCCATTTGATGTAATTTTCAAGACAATATTGCTTTTGAACAAATTTGTCAAAACTTGCATGCTGTCTATTTACTTTAGAGATGTTATATGGGCTTTGAAAATTTGAAAAGACCCTAAGTTTTGAGATTTGACTTGCAGATGGGTGGAAATATTGCTATCCCCGCATTCATCATCATCTGTCAACTACAGCAGTCTTGAGCCATTTCAGCTTACGTTTTCGGGCTCAGCATGCACTCTGTGTTATTCACAAGGTTCTGGATGTATTGCAGAAAAAGGGTTTGTTGTCTTCCAGGTTTCCTTTTCCCATGTGGTGGATTGTATAGTGTATACTCTTTGCATGGTTCATCTTCAGGCATCCAGAGCACATGGCCCAAGAATCTGAGCTAACAGGACCTAACTTTCTCCACTAATAATGATCACTACTGCATTATTGATGTAAAATTACCTTTTTTCAAAATCGCATGCTGTCTATTAAACCCGACGACCTAAAATTTTTAGATTTAAAATGCAGATGAACCAAAATAATATTAATAATAAAAAAAAAAGATGCTCACCAAAAATGACATTCATACTGTAGTCCATACTAAGAAGTACCAAATGCAAATGCAATACAGTGGAACCTCGTTAACGCAAAATATGTTAACACAAAAACCCTGATAACACAAAATGTTTGTTGGGTCCCAAGTATTGATTTCCTATGTGAAATCAGTTGGATAACACAAAATCCTGATAACCCAAACTAAACTCTTTGGCCCCAATGATTTTGTGTTAACGAGGTTCCACTGTATCTGTTTACCTCTCTCTCTATACAGGTCCTTGATACAGATTTTGGACTGAGTGTCCAGTGGGATGGATCTCACAATGCAAGAATCTACTTAGATTACCCGTATTGGAACAAGACGTGCGGGCTGTGTGGCAACTTTGATGGCGATGACACCAATGACTTTGTCACCCCAGATGGAATGATGGTGAGTTATGTTTTGATTTTTGAAGCAGCCCTTAATCCTTTCAATCTGACAGAACGCTTGAGCGTTTGCAAAGGAGCTTACGAGAGAACGCTCAGGCATATTGAGTGTAAATTAATTCAGTATGGGCTGTATACATCTATATTGAAATTCAGGATCAAAAGGATTAAATAATTTACCATTATCAATGTTTGCAAAGGTATGCACACAAAGCCTCAAATATTTTATATACAGTAAGCATTTGACCATCGGAAAAACGAATCATAAGGTATAGATGTAAGTTAAGGCATGCATTTTTTCATACGGAAAATGGACATAAATCGTGAAGGAAATAGACACAGAAAATGGAAAATCGTGTACTGCTGAGGACAGAATTAAGCTTCAAATAAGTGGTAAGTTAGAAATTAAGCAAGTATGTAATGTATAGCTATATTTTATGTAATTAATCCCATTATCAAGCATGATAGCAATGTTTGATCACCCTTGCCAACCTTTCACTGTCGTCTACGACTGTACCATTTAACCAAGACCAACCAGGCTACCTAAGTATGGCAAAAAAATATTCGGTAATATATAGTGGTTATATGGATGATTTTGTGTAACACAGAAAATCACGGAAACTAGAATATCTGAAAAAACGAATTTTGAATCTGTAAAACGGAAAATGGAGGCTTTTTATGTACCTCGAGTTTTATATAACCCAATTATTTTTAGCAGCCAATTCTGTATGGATTATCGGTTTTTAATTTGTCACCCAAAGTGAACCTATTTAACGAATTGACTTGCATACTTCCAATGTAATAAATAAGTATATGATATGGGCATCATGTCCCTCATATAGTTCTTTGTTGGTAGTGTGAAATTGCCATGATACCTGAAGTGAATTTCTTAGCAACCATTAACCCTTTGAACACTTGTACATGTACCGTATACCCGATGTGAGCCGGTTTACCGGCTTTTAGGTCACGTGTCAGAAACTTGCTGTGTCTGTCAACAGGCATGGGTAGTTGCAAATCGACTGGAGCTGTCCTCAGGAAGTAGCAGCAATCCAACTTGTCCGCTTCGGATCTGTCTCTCATCCACGACCTTGGTCTAGGTGTTTTATGAAGAAGACTAGATCCTTTAGGACATCAATATGGATTGTTATGGCCTAGCCTGATCGCCTTCTGACATCATTCTTCTGGGAACTTTGCTACCATCCTCCTCAGACGGAGGTGCCAGTCTGATGTTGATCTGCAACATTTGGTATGCAAATTAGTTTCAGTCAACATCATTACAGAGGTAATCAGCCCAGTGTTATAGTTTATTTCCAAACATATTTTGTTTGTTAAACTATTTAACTGGGGTCTGATTACCTCTACGATGTTGACTCCCTCGCCGGTCCCACCCCACAGCAAAGGAAGAATGTTTACGTCCGTCTAGCTTGGGGAGCTTCCGAAAAGTGAGGCAGATAAATGGCGTCGGCAGGTGACCTGAGGTCAGGACTAGTCCATTTTACGTTATAGGGGTGCTATAATGCTTTGGTCCCATACCACTCCGGAGGTATGCAAATTAGTTTCAGTCAACATCGTAGAGGTAATCAGACCCCAGTTAAATAGTTTAACAAACAAAATATGTTTGGAAATAATTTTCAATGGTCTTATCTATATCAGAAGACATCAATGAAGCTTTGAAACCATGGTTGATGGGTCATCTTGCTCTTATTTACACAACAGAGGTGAAAAATGTTTTTGTAAATTTGATCAAAATTTTCAATAAATGTGGCTTTGCCCATAGACTTTGACGTAAATGTTGAATATGTTGGCCGACATAAATAGTACTCTTTTGTGAATGCAGGTTATTGGAACAATTCAGACTACTGTAAAATGAAAAAGTAAAGCAAGGGAAATCAAAATCAAAGTAAGTTTAGGGGTTATATTGTGTTTTTTAACTTAAAAGTTATATGATGTTATGGTCCTGACACAGAAGATTGAACTAAATTGTTACAGAAAACTTTAGTTTTATATAAATCAACCTGTAATGTGTCTATGTGATATTAATAATTCCTAGGTCAAAGGTCAGACAGCCTTTGGTGACAGCTGGGCATTGGATGATGGTAAATGTCGGGAAGACCCTGGAGTTGATCCATGCAGTGAAGCATCGGAAAGCTTGGACCAAGCTGAAGACCTATGCTATGGCCTAATATCTGAAAATGGCCCATTCTCTGAATGCCATGATGTGGTAGACCCAGCCCCATTCTATGATGCCTGTGTATATGACCTGTGTGCAACGTTACCAGACGATAGCCTGATATGCGATAGTTTTGCTCAATACGAGCATTCATGCCGACGTGCTGGTGTGGAACTTGAGGACTGGAGAGCTGTGACTCCTCAGTGTCGTAAGTCCATGCAATATTATATAATTTGAACGAATGGTATAAGTTTTCATTTTAGAAATGAATGATTAAAAGGCTAAAAAGGGTAGTTTGTTTCTGAAATTTATTACCATTTCATCGTACCTTCAGGTAAAAATGGCTTTAAACTTGCTAAGAAGCTTCAATATTTGTCTTTTAGGAAAAAAGCTATAAAAACAGTATTAGTAAAAATAGCATATTTCATGTGGATATTGTCTGTAATGCCGTAAAATGAAGTAAAAAATAAGTAAAGCTTAGTCCTAGTGACTAATGACTGCATTGTCTGTTACCCATAACGTTTACATACTTTGAGTTGGGTCATTGGTGCAGTGCACTTATCTGCATGATGACAAATCTGCATAAATGCATGTTTGAACCACTGCATGTTTTAACACACATATGAACTTATAAATGAACTTTACTGACTCCCAATCAAGCAGCAAATTGGTTATAAAAAATTCTCACTCTTGTTCTTAAAGTACTTTGTGGCAATACTCTATCTGATATTAATGGCATGATAACAACAAGAAAGACTTAATCTAATTAAGATTATCTTGCTCTGACAGTACATGCTTTGTTGAGCCAAGAACAGGTCGTCACATTTGGTGACAACGCTTTTTCTATTAATGGTCCCAAATTATGTAACAGACTTCCATGGAAGAACAATTACAGAATCTCCTCAGCACACATCTATTTAAGTGTGCTTGCTTACCAGCAATTATTTTTGAGCTTCGAGCACTGTAAAACATTTTAATGATACAGGCTCAAGGACATAGATAAGTCTTGATTGATTCATTGAAACCCTCGTTTATTAAGGGGCGGCTTCAAATCTCAACCGGGTTGTCTGCCAGGTCTGGGTGGTTGACTATTGTTTATTCTGGTTGAGCCGCCCAGAACAGTTGCCTGCAGAGTTTTGAAGCGAACCCCCTGATGAGGTGAAGCTGTAAGATATGCTGAAATTGTCAAAATGGTGCCAATTGAAAGTCCGATTGGAACCAAATTTGATTTTTGGACATATTGATGAGGTCAAACTTCACATACCAAGGTCGAAGGTCATATTATGATGTCAGGTTTTAAGATTCATGGTTCTGAGAACGAGTATTTTGTATCAGATATTCATTAAATTTTTCTGCATTGTTATGTTACAGCAATCATGTGCCCAGAAGGCACCATATATGATCCCTGTGGAACCCCTTGCCCAGAAACATGTGGCAATAACACCACCAACTACACGTGCCTTGATGTGTGCATTGAGAGCTGCCGCTGTCCTGATGACAAAGTCTTATCAGGAGGGCGCTGTATAGACAGGACTGAATGTGGATGCTCATTACCAGACGGGACATATATGCAGGTAAGCTTCTTGTGATATGCCACGCCGCTGTCCTGATGACCATCAACCCCGGCCATCAACAAGACAGAACTAAGACTTGTTGCTTATTATCAGGTCTTATCGAGAAGGCGCTCTACAGACAGAACCAAGACCTGTTGCTTATTACCAGACGGAACCTACATGGTAAGTTTCTTGTGAGTTGCCACTGTCCTGATGACCAAATCTTATCAGGAGGCAGCTGTGTAAACAGAACCGAGGGTGGTTCCTTATTACCAGATGGAACATATTAGCAGGTGAGTTTCTTGTGATTTGCCATACCACTGTTCTGATGACCAAGTCTTATCAGGATTGAGTTGTAAAAATAGAACCGAATGCGGTTGCACATTGCCAGAGGGAACATATATGCAGGTAAGTTGTCACTTTCCTGATGACCAAGTCTTATCAGGAGGGCGCTGTATAGACAGGACTGAATGTGGATGCTCATTACCAGACGGAGCCTGGCTTCTTACGATATTCCACACCGCTGTCCTGATGACCATCAGGAAGGCATGTACAGACAGAATTTAGACCTGTTGCTTATATTATTAGGTCTTATCAAGAAGGCACTGTACAGACAGAACCAAGACCTGCTGTTCATTACCAAACAGAACATATATGTGGGTTAGTTTCTTGTGAGTTACCACTGTCCTGATGACTTATCAGGAAGGTACAGTGTAGACAGAACCGAGACCTGTTGCTTATTACCAGATGGAACCTACATACAGGCAAGTTTCTTTTTGAGTTGCCGCTGTCCTGATGACCGAGTCTAATCAGGTGGCAGCTGTGTAAACAGAACCGAGGGCGGTTCCTTATTACCAGATGGAACATATATGCAGGTGAGTTTCTTGTGATATGTCACCACTGTCCAAATGACCAAATCTTATCAGGAAGGCACTGTATAAGCAGAACCAAGACCTGCTGCTTATTACCAGATGAAACCTACATGCAGATAAGTTTCTTGTGATTTACTACTTTCCTAATGACCAAGTTTTATCAGGAGGGCACTATATAGACAGAACCGAGTGTGATTGCACATTACCATATGATACATTTTGTGAGCTGCCGCTTTCCTGATGACCAAGTCTTATCAGGAGGGCACTATATAGACAGAATGGATTGTGATTGCTCATTATCATATGGAACATATATTAATGTGAGTTGTCACTTTCCTGATGACCAAGTCTTATCAGGAGGGTGCTGTATAGACAGAATCGAGTGCGTTTGCTCATTACCAGACAAAACTTATATGCTGGTACATTTCTTGCTTTCAATACTTTGTAACCATGCGTGATGTATTTTTTGTGCAAAAACTTGCCGCTTCCGGTTGTCGTAGCTACATGTCCCTGAGATAATCGATATTGGCAAAATTTTGTTGCTCGCGACAAGATTTTTCGAGTTGACATGAATTCAACTTTCAGAGCGACATGAAGCGGCAAATCTGCAAAGCGACAAAACTGCAAAGCTACAAAAGTGTGAAACGAAGCAAGCGACAGAGTTGCAAAGCGACAATAAGTATGAACGTTGGCAAACAGTCAACCTGCTGACAAATTCAAGATTCAAACCACGCGTCCATTTTATTCCTCAGGTGAATGATACCTGGATTGACGAGGACTGTTCCTCAATCTGCACATGCTACCCAGAGGGCCCAGTTTGCATTGATTACCTGTGTCATGAGTATGCAGAGTGTGGCTTAGAGAATGGTATCAGAGACTGCTACTGTAAGGATGGATTTAAAGGTGATGGAACACAGTGTGAAAGAGGTATGTTTGGGTACTAAGTAGTATATCATGGGGTGACTTAAATTTGGTTTTGGTAAAGCATGCTGCAGGAAAATTGAATAAAAAATTTCCAAGTTTTAAAGAAAAAATGCGAAGATTTGTACAGTTTTCAGCAAATTTTGGGAAATTTAGAACTTAAGTAGACCCATTGAAGTGCCAAGCTTTGAAAAAAGGACTCTTTTGCTACCCATGTTTGCAGCATGTCCCTGTAACTGCTTTCATACTATGTAGCCCCTGAAGGTACATATAGCCACAAGGCCATATTAGAAAGGCAATAATCCCTAGACGGTGAAAAGGTGTCAAGACCTGACGGAGCTTTCAAGATTTTGGCAACTGTGTGATCCAAAATGGCCGCCAAATAAATTTGGCGGCCATATTGGTGGCCATGTTGGATTAAAGAAGGTCAAGGGTCTTGGTAAAAACAAAACATTTGTTGACAGCCTTGACAGGTGTCTACCATACTATTTTGAAGTTTGAAGCCCGGGGGGGGGGGCACTGACCTAGAAAGGTGATTCGGGTATGTGCGGCCCTCAAGATCCCCTTTTCACACCTTGTCTGCCACTCCCTACACCCCATTTCAAGCACAAGCTTTAGTTTGCAAGCCATATTTTCAAAAATATTTCAGTTCACTAGCTTCATTTTTTGAAATTTAGTTCCCAAGACCCTCATTTCAAGCAAAATTTCAAAAATGTTTGCTTCCAGGGCCCAAATTTTGCCACAAAAAACTAGTTCTGACTGACGGTTTTTTTGGTCCCTTTAGTTCTCTAGAGGCAATGGTAGGGGTAGGACTGCAAAAGGGTAAATACAAAATACCCTTTGCTGTAAGGGTAGGCTGCCTGTATTTCTTCTCAGCCACCAGTCACTACTCACATCACAATCCTTTTATATCATTGTTGTATTATTGATTAATGTTTTGATATTGTATTTCTTGTATGACGTATATTTGTATCTCAGTCAGATATCGCCAGATATTATTGCAACTTTCCTGAGTATGATGATAGATGTAGAGAGAGAATGATCTTAAACAAATGGGAACATGATCATTCATCTTTAAAGACTCAAAAGGTCTTGAAATCTTTTTTTGTTCTTTGGATTGTTGAAATGCAGATATAGCCTTGTGGCTCTCAACCCTCAGTGCCATTTTTTGATGATCTATTGTTAGTCATTCCAGTGCATAAACTGGTTTTGTAAGTCAAATCATGCATTAGTACAATAACTTTGATACATTAACCTGTTTTTCTCCTTCTACCTAGCTCCTGGTCTTTGTACCATCTGGGGAGATCCTCATTATCTGACCTTTGACCAGCGAAGATACGACTTCCAAGGGGAATGCGAGTATATGCTATCAACCAACTGCCCATCAACCGCCAATCATCCGGACTGTTTCAATTTGACTGCTCAGAATGTGAGGAGAAAACCGGAGAATACGGTGACGTATACCAAGGAGCTGACGCTGTATTATCAAGGCTATGAGTTATTGTTGGGCCGTGAAGGGGAATTGATGATTGACGGCATGTTTGTATCGCCTATTAGTGATGAGATACCAGCAAATGTGACTATTGTATTCAATGGCAAAGACCTGGTAAGTGATCTGCGGGTATTTCAGTGTGTCATGGGGAAGCACAAAGAGCTACCATATCATCAAAACCATTGAACCATATCACTTGATTTTTTTTTACACAAAATAGTCGTATGACCTGTACATTATATTTCAAGTTGAATTTTTTGATTTCATTGTAATGTTTTAAAGTTATGACCCTCCAAATCTAGGAGCTTATTCTTTCTGGTATACCCTGTACTTATTTATTTATTTGCGACATATTTAAAGAGGGTAGCCTCAATCAGTGGACCAGCACTGCTTTTCATAAGGGCCCTCTAAAGCTTTTGATCTCTCAAAAGCTTTTGACTCAGTTATAGACTCTTAAAGTAGTAGCATAGCTGTCTTAATTTTAAGATGGCCGTCACTACAATACTTGGCTTTGCCCAGGCTATCCCAATAATTAGGCTGTTAAAAAATGCGGGTGATCTATAGTGCACTACACCTCCCCTGACTTGTAATTCCACGTGGCCTCCGCACACTTTTGAGAGCATATACAATTTGTTTGGATTGGATTAAATCACTACCTGGACTCCCTGGGACCAAAGGGCTTACTGCAGCCTACAATTCACACCCTCATAGAATATACAGTTTTCGCACACTCAGCTCCAGCAGGACGCGATCACGAATGTAAAAAAAAAGATCAATATATCATGTTTAACAGTCCGAAAACTAACCAACTGAGCTAGCGAGAACTATATAAAAAGGAGGTTTATTCTTAATACAGTACTGTATCTTGCAGAAGGGAAGAACCAGAGTGAAACAGATTTATAAGGGCTCAGTAATACATGGATCTAAAGTTATTTTTCAAGTTGTAAAAGTTTGTTTTTGCTGTTTTGTGTTGCATTTTCATTTTATTTTTATTGTAAAAATGAGATTTAGTGTGGGTGTGTGTTCAGGTTTGCTATTATGTTTGAGAACTTCATATATGTGACGTCCATCCCAAACCAGCCGTAAATGCCACCTCTTGTCATTTTCACTTTTCTAAATATTTTCAAAGACTCTATGCTTTAAGGATTAAAATGTCACCTTAATGAACTTCACACAATTTCCAGAAGTTAAGTTATAGTTCGTCAAAGGTTATAAGGGAGTAAAACGTATAACTGAGATAAACGTGTTCAAAGATCAGTAAGCCCTATATTTTCTGCTGATTGTCTTAAAAATATGCAGATTTAACCCTAACCCTGAATTGAGAGGTGCTCCGTTTTCTAGCCTAAGTCCAACTACGTCACAGTAGAAAAAAAGCATGTTTTGACCGGGATTCGAACCCATGACCTCTGACTTCCCAAGCGAGGCACACCACTAGCAGGCCACCACGGGGCTGCTGCCCGGGCAGCGATTTCGTCCCCATATGCAACCCGTGTCTATGACGTATTTGGACTTAGGCGCATTTTGGTGTTTTTTGACAGTGAGCTTTAGTGAGTTCTGGTGGGGTTAGGGTTAGTGCACATCCCAATAAGCATGATTAACCCTAACCCTGAATTGAGAGGTGCTCCGTTTTCTAGCCTAAGTCCAACTACGTCACAGTAGAAAAAAAGCATGTTTTGACCGGGATTCGAACCCATGACCTCTGACTTCCCAAGCGAGGCACACCACTAGCAGGCCACCACGGGGCTGCTGCCCGGGCAGCGATTTCGTCCCCATATGCAACCCGTGTCTATGACGTATTTGGACTTAGGCGCATTTTGGTGTTTTTTGACAGTGAGCTTTAGTGAGTTCTGGTGGGGTTAGGGTTAATTCACATTTCCTATCATTTTCTTGAAATGAAACTTTACTGGTATTTTATAGTGAGCACAAGGATTGTGAATCTGTCAAAAAATAAATCTAGGCAAATTACGACCTTGACATGTATTTTGACCTGTAGCGCAAAATGAAGTTTCTGGCATTTACGGCTCGTACGGGCTGGACAGCCACATATGCAAAGAGATTGCGTAACTTCTCCACAAATTTACTTCATTTTAATCCACAAATTGCAGACCCTCACTTTGTATGTGTGGGAATGTTGGGTGTTATGAACTCAGGTCATGCTTACATGTTTTGCAAGTGTTAGAAAACTGCTCAAATACCAACCTGAAGAGATTGCCTGACTTCTCCACCAGTTTGTTAAATTTTCATTAGATTATTATTTTGTAGGTTCAGAAGTATGTATAAAGAACTGGAGGTCTTGCATATGTTACCCGTCATATCGAAAGGTACCTTAAGGTCAGCATAGTATATTATACAAATATTGAATGCCTGAGAGTGCAATAGTACAAAATATAGCATGAGGTCAAATTTTGACTTTAAATGGATCAGTCCAAATTTGACCGAATGATATATTTTGTATTATATCATGATTGCAGTTATTTGAGCCATGCAAAAATTATTTTCCATTGCACGGCATGAAACAAACCTGTGTGATATCATGATATAAAACAAATATTGAAAGCCTATGCACGTGCAACAGTATAACATATATCATTCGGTCAAATATGGACTGATCCAATTCACTCGGCTATGCCTCGTGAAATAGAAAAGTCCAAACTTGACCTCATGATATATTTTGTACTATTGCACTCTCAGGCATTCAATATTTGTATACTATTGCACATGCATAGGCATTCAATATTTGTTTTATATCATGATATCACACAGGTTTGTTTCATGCCGTGCAATGGAAAATAATTTTTGCACGGCTCAAATACTGCAATCATGATATAATACGAGATACGGGCCATTGAAGCTGAGCATAGTCAAAAGTCACGTCCAAGGTCGAATTTCTAATTTCATCCGAAACATTACCTTTGAAGTGTATTCTATCATATTAATCAGGTTGCAACATCCAAAACATAAGAAAAATTTGGTAAAAACCAAAATAAAAATCCTCTCTCCATTCAAGTTTTACTCAGTACAAAAACTTAAACTCGATTATCTCAGAACTATAGTTTTCCAAATCAGGCTGATGCCTTTTACCAATTTGGATGTAACTTTGCAATCAAACATCCAATAATCAAAAGCATGGTGTCATTTTAAAGCTTAACATTTTTAACTTTCAGATGAGACCCTAAACAAAATAAATTTTGATTTTGGGACCCCTTTATGACGGGTTACATACGTGTTTGCCAAGTGCTTAGGAACTGTGTTAATACCATCCTGAAGAAATTAACTCATTTTTAAAAAAATTATTCATTATGCAAGTTACAGTTTTTTTTTCTTATGTGGGAGCATTTACAATGCTGCTAAAACAGTTAATAAAAGTTTCATAGTTATAAGAATCAAAATTTGATGACAGACACACGTACGTAGACAGAAAATCACATAATGTGGAGAAGTTAGGCATTTTCTGCTTGTTAACATTCATACATGAATAGTTTTCTATTTGAGATACATTTAGTTCATTTACACACTCCCACATACCAAAAACTGAAAATCTGTATTTCATAAATGAAACATATTTGTGCCCACGTCATCATACTACCAAGATACAGCTAGTGTCTAGGTAGACGCTAACAAAGATGCTGAAGTTGAAGATATTTTTATGTCTTCTTGGCATCTAAAATCAAACCACACATCTGTGTCTTGCTCCATGGGGTACACAGTACAACAGGGGTTCTGGGGGACTTACAGCAAACTTGGGTAGCAAAATCAGGCTGTCTGGTATGCCAATTGGTCCTTTTTCTTTGAATAATGTGGTATTTTGATGGGTCTGTATTTCAAAATTCTCTTAAATTTGTGCCAGAATGGTGCAAATGTTGGATTTTTTTCTAAGTTTTAAACAAAAATCAGGAAATTTGTGCCAAATTAGCGTAATTTTTCACAGAAATTTCAATTTTTGAATAAATTTGACTCAAAATTTGGGCATTTGGTATATAGATAGGTCCCTTTTTGCTTCATTTGTATATACATTGGTGGTACTTGAAATTTCCCAGCGGCACACCCGTACCAAAACCAAACTTGAGTACCCCCCGGGGTCTTGCTATGGGCACTAGGCAAGTTGGCATTTGTACCAGAACAGTTCTGAAACTTTTGATATATAGATATTGTTTAGTACCACCAGTTCAATATGTACGCTTGAATACCTAAATAAAAAAATGTAGTTTATGAAATGAATTGAAAATAAAAATACAATGTAGTGCAACTAAAACAACCCAACGAATATGTGAAGAAGTTAGGCAAATGGTATTCAAACAGTAAGCAAACACTTGATGAACTTATATGTATGTGAGCGGACAGCTCGCTAGTCCGTCAACTCGCTAGTCCGAAAGCTTGCTAGTCTGAATTGTAATTTAGGCTTGCCAGTCCGAATTTTAAAATAAGCTCGCTAGTCTGAATTTTGAAACAGGCCCGTTAATCCAAATTTTAAAATAGGCTCGCTAGTCCGAATTTTAAAAACAGCTCGCCTGCCCGAATTTCAAAAACAGCTTGCTAGTCCGAATTTAATAATAGGCTCGCTTGTCTGAATTTTAAAAACAGCTCGCTAGTCCGAATAGAAAAAAATGTGTGCATATTTTTATTACAGTTTTTCAAAATTCGGACTAGCTTGCTGTTTTCAAAATTCGGACTAGTGAGCTGGTTTTAAAATCCAGACTAGCAAGCCTGTTTAAAAATTTGGACTAGGGAGTCTATTTTAAAATTCGAATTAGCGAGCTGTTTCTAAAATTCAGACTGACGACCTGTTTTTAAAATTCGGACTAGCGAGCTGTTTTAACAATCGGACTAATGAGCCTAATTTCATATTCCGACTAGTGAACCTTTGGACTAGCAAGCTGTTTTTTCGGAGTAGTGAGTCTTTTTCAAGGTTATATTTTCCCCATCCAATAATGTTTCAGATTAGCAAGCCTTCAGACTAGCGAGTCGTCGGACTGGCGAGCGGACCCCAATGCCCTGTATGCGACCTCCAGTTCTTTGAATGTAGTCCCACACATTAAAAATGAAAATTTGTATTTTATAAAGTGAAACAAAAATACAATCCTCAATGCTCAATAATTGATTTTAAAATTCAATCAAAAAATATTTGTTGTATATATGTCAAAGAAGTGTTAGAAATATGTCTTATTTTATTCTGCCCGGAATCATCCGCTTGATTTTTTTTCCCCCCCCCCCCCCCCCCCCCCT
>JXSR01S051891.1:30386-40755 GCA_000969725.1 Ophiothrix spiculata
AAAAAAATAAAAAGACCCAAAAACGGCAAATTAATAAATTTTTGAAGAAATAAATAAAAACTTATGAATATTTGAGATCATAAATTGAACAAAATAAAGCCAAATTTATCATAGATTTACCTTACAATGCCTATAAAAACTTATAAACTACCTAGTTACGGCCGTGATATGCCCAAACATTCGGCATTGATTTGCGATCTCGCATCACACATTGCCCATTGCGATCACACATCACCCGACTGTCAGAAATACTGCATTCCGCTACGTCACTGTATCCCAGGATCCCTTGCGCGGGCGAGCTAAAAATAGCCACGGGGGCTTTTCCAAAAGCTTGTCCAGACCGGTATCGCTGCAGGGCGAAAACTTTTTATTAAGCTTAGTTTACAAACATTAAATTTTGATTAAAAATGGCACGCGGAGGACTTTTACAGTAAACTTAGACTACAGTAAAAATATAGGTAAGAGACTTGAAAACTGTAAGATTTTTAAGAATTTTTTTTCTTCAAAAAAGTGCAAAAAATACAAAGCAGAATAAAGCGGAATTTGGCATTTGTAAAGCAGAAAATTTTTGGCCTTACTTAAAAAATTTGTCTATGCAGATGAAGACAGCCCTAAGCAATAAGCCTGAAATTATATTCTTTGGATTGCGGATGTTGCTATACTTTGATCAACACTACATAGGCAGGCCTCTTTACACCGTGAATTGATACAGATAAGCGTGTGCGTAGCTTAACACCGCACAACTGCAGCAGACGCAGTACGTGTGGCATGTGTGACTCGCACATCGGTATCCATGGAGCATGCGTGGGTGGGATTAGATTTGCTTGCGGATGAAGATAAACCTAACAATTCCCGCCTATTTGGTGATGATCAAAGTATACGTTTGCTAACGAAAGCAATAGTAAGCAGGTTTTTTTTATTCACTTTTGCAGATATTGTGGACTCCCATTGGTCTTGAGATTCGCTGGGATGGATTTAACCGAGCCGAGGTCACTGTGTCACCAGCATTCCATGCAAGCTTATCAGGGCTCTGTGGAAATTATGACAACGTCCGTAATAATGACTGGATGATGCCTGATGGATCACTGGTAGGACATCTTTTTATTATATATCTGAAACTTCCGCCTCTAAAAGGCCAAGAAAATTGTTGTGTTGCCCTATTGGCTTAAAATTTTAAAGTTGGGTCGGGTGATCGGGATTCTCTTTATTTTTTCCTTTCCTGAAGGAGATTTTGACCTTAAAATCTAAAAAACAATTAATGCATGTTAAAGTCATATGACATAACAAGGTCATTTATTAGTTATTTCTGATGAGACACCAAATATTTGTAAATTTAATGAATGATATACCCACTTGCAGACAAAGTGTGTGTATTTCAATATTATTGTATTATGACAAGATGAGATGCATTGTTGGCAGTGGCCTGCACAGGATTTTTTGACTGGGGCACAAGATTTGGTTTCCCACAAATTACACCATGGGAGGGGTATGATTGGATGTTTTAAATACATGCATAGCGCGCAAAATATATTAACAATTGCGCGAAGCGTGCACAATTTTAAAACAAATTTGCTACTTGTACCCTAAAATAAAGATAAAATCTTGATAGACGTGCGAAGCAAATATTATAGAAATTTTGAAACAAATTTGCTTTTTGTATCTAAAAATGGAGAAAAAATCTTGATAAACATGCGAAGCGTGCAAAATGTTTTAACATTCTTCATTTGAATATCTAAAAAGTGGAAACTTAAATATGAGTGTTGATAATTTTGTCAATGGCTGAAAGTTTGGGGATAGGGAATGCAAAAGTTGTGCAACCTCCCCGCAATGTCTTCCTTGGTGCCACCAGTGAATACATGAAAATGCTATCATTGTTTTGCTTTAATTTTCAGTGGCTTTCCCTCCAGTATCTTCAAAACGATGGGGATACCGTGGTAATTAAACCACTAAGGCCAACAAATCTGTGAGCAAAAATTCGCTATTTTGCTAATAATCATCATATTCCTGAACATTACTCAACAGAATCTAAGCTGAGTCGGTTGAATTTAGACAGCTGAGTCGAGACTCGGGAAGAGGGCTTCGCTCGTGGGAGTTGGTCCAGATCCCCGATTTACCCGAATGGAACTTTCCCCCGACTGTCACACCCGACTGGGGGTCATGTGCCCCCCCCCCCCCCCCCCCGCCCCCTTTGGGCACACCACTGATCATTGGCAAGACCCCAATACCCTCAATTTGATCCAGTGCCAAAATCAAAATGGTCTGGTATCTCCTCTCTAAATGGGTCCAGGTTACTTCATATATATATTTGTCACCTTGTTTCTTGCATTGTATAGGCTTCGAGTCCAGAGATGTTTGGTGATAGCTGGTTGGTTGATGAGTCGGAATGCCCATCAGAAGAAGCTGATCCTTGCAAGGACTTTGACAATGTAACTCTTGCTGAAGATCTGTGCTATATCATTAAAGATCCTAGAGGTAAGAGGGTCTTGAAGAGGATGAGATTTCCAGAAATTTACATCTATACTCTATTAACCTAGAAGTATGCAACAAGCAATCAGACTCTGTTACGAGATCCATAGCATATCCCTTGTATTCTACAACATTGTAAACTGGTGGGTTTGTATTGTGTAAGAGACTGACAATTGATTTGGATTGATTTAGACCAAATCACTGTGTATTAATATTTTTGTACATGAATCATTCATGATTTTTGTATTATTTTTGGCTAATTTTTGTGCTACCACATGGATATACCTTGAATATAAGTTTATTTGAATATTCAGCAAGGTTAAGAATGTCGTTTTGATTCGGACAATATGGACTAGTTTATTTCCTGGTATGGTTATATTGGTTTTTGTGCGTGAATCGGCCCCTTGTTTACTTCAAGATTTATAGAGTATATAAGAATCAAGAAACATGTCAATACTCAAGCCGTTAGTTCAAGATTCACTGGTTCTAGTTGTCTGCTATTGTTAGACATATGCAGCTGACATTTTTCTGGAAGTGACCCTAAAAGAGGTAGTTTGTCGTAGCACTTGCCTCTTTGGCCCTCAGGTAATTTCCTAGTGTCAGCTAGTTTTTATCCTTGTGAGTTTATGTTGCCATTGTTCAGAACAATAGCAACAGGCCAGAATTGGCGGTTTTGAAGTGATCCCTTGGTTACCAAGAGACTTTCTTGAGCTCTCTTTGGCATTTAACCTTATTAAAGAGACCTTTTTTAACATTTTGGGACCCTGTTTTTTTACAAGAAAAATAAGCATCAGTTATCATAGAGACTCAATTTTCAGCAGTAAATTTAGGGTGATTTTTTCAAGGCCCTCTATTTCAGACTTAAGCCCCCTGTTTGCCTCAGGCCCCCTCCCCTCTACAAATGTTCAAGGAGCTTGTGTGGTCTAGTGGAATAGCGCAGGACTCCAAGGTTGCTAGTTCGAGCCCCGCTACGGTCGTGCAAGACATTTAATCCTAATTGCCTCGTCGACCCAAGCGTTATAATGGGTAGTTACTATAATAGTCAATAGCGCCGTAAATTGTAGGCAGCTGTTAGTTGGCTGTATTCTAGTGGTAACAGAATAAATGTGAAAGCACTTTGAGGAGATTTGATCTTCGCAGAAAGTGCTATATAAGCACCAGCATTTATTTATTTATTTATTTTTCTGAATGGTCCTTAATCTTTCTTCATGTATAATTTAAAGTCTATCCCATGATTTTATTTTCACAGGTCCATTCAAGGAATGCATCAAGTATGTGGACCCTACTGTATACTACGATGCCTGTGTTTACGACGCATGCGAGACTCTTCCTGATGATTATGTTATTTGTGAAGACATTGCGGTGTTCGCTGAGGCGTGTCTCTATGATGGCCATCCACCCGCAAGGTGGAGAATGGATGATTTCTGTCGTAAGTACCTTCAATTTGTTTTGATTCAATATTACGTTTTACAAGGGTGTTTCAATATGTTTGTGGCCTCAGAAGGAAGAAAAGGGGTGTTCAATATGTTTGTGGCCTCAGAATGAAGAAAAGGGGTGTTCAGAAGGAAGAAAGGGGTGTTCAATATGTTTGTGGTCTCAGAAGGAAGAAAAGGGGTGTTCAATATGTTTGTGATCTCAGAAGGAAGAAAGGGGTGTTCAATTTGTTTGTGTCCTCAGAAGGAAGAAAGGGGTGTTCAATATGTTTGTGGCCGCAGAAGGAAGAAAAGGGGTGTTCAATATGTTTGTGGCCTCAGAAGGAAGAAAAGGAAATAAATCTGCATATTTTTAAGACAATCAAATGAATGCTTTTATCTCAGTTATACGTTTTACTCTCTGACAACCTTTGACGGAACATAACTTCTGGAAATCGTGTGAAGTTCATTAAGGTGTCATTTTAATCCTTTAAGCATGGTCTTTGCAAATAATTAAAAAAGTTAAAATGACTAGAGGTGGCATTTTTGGCTGGTTTGAGATGGATGGTCACATTTAAGGTCAGTTATGTTTTTTGTTTCTGTAGTTTTCAAGGTAAAAAATCAACTCAAAGAAACCTCTAACTTGCAAGATTTCATTTTTCTATAAAATAAAAACGAAAGAGATAATTTCTTGAAATTTTCCATTATATTCATCATTGTTAAGTGGAACTATCCAGCATGTTAATAAAAACTGAATAGCTTATTTCCTCCTACCCCAGGTCACGAGCTTATTGAACACCCTCGTTATGTCATTTTATTTTGCACCATGAAAAAGTTGGTTTTTTGCGCAAATGTCAATATCTTTGCAATGCAAGCTTTGTTTGACATGAAATTTTCACCATACACGGACAAGATACTATAGTTTATGAATATTTGAAAATTATCTTTGAACTGTTTTCGAATTATAAGTTTTGTGACCTTGAACCTCAATAACGCTTTTATTGGTCCACCCTGTATTGTAGCAACAGTGTTGTACTATATTGTTTGACTACAAATTTAGTAATAGTATGCTTCGTAACAGATACAGTTTGGTCTGGTCTGGCAACACCGTTTTGTTAGTTACATTTGGCATCTTGTACTTATTAATACCTCTGGTGCACCTGAAAACGCTCACATCCGGGGACACATTCCTGTTTCTAACCATCGAGCTATTATACTAATAGCTCGATGTTCTAACTAGTCAACCGGGGACATCTTCCAACCAGGTATGTCCCAGGTCAGAGAGACCTCATGCCCATACTTCTCTTAGGCTAAAAAACGTAAAACCGGGGTATTCCAACTCTTGTACAAACCGGGGACATAACAGAGGGGTGTGATGATGTCCTTTGATGGTCGGCAAAAATTGATTTTTAGCTGCCTTTCTTGTCGCCGGATAGGCAATAAAAAACTCAACATCATTGAACTGTCCCCACTTTCCACACAATTCAGGAAGGGAGGTGGGTGTGTGTGGGGGGGGGTATTCAAGTTTGGTTTTGGTACGGGTGTGTCACTGGGACTCAATTTAAAGTACCACCCATGTGTAAACCAATTTTCAAGAAAAAGGGAGCCATCCATATTTACCAAGTTTACCAAATTTTGAGTTAAATTAATACAAAAATCAAAAATATTTAGCAAAAATTTACACTAATTTGAGCAACAAGTATCCAGATTTTTGTATGGAATTTATTTTAAAAAATGTGCGCCATTGTGGTGCAAATTTCAGACAATTTTGAAAGAGGGACCCATCAAAATACCACATTTTGCAAAGAAAAAGGACCATTGGCATACCAGACAGCCTGATTTTGCTACCCAAATTTGCAGCACACCCCTATAATCACTTTTGTACTAAGTACCTCGCTAAGTACCCCAGGTTATGAAGTGTGAATGAGTTTTGTTTGCAAAGTCAACCATATCAATTTTGTCAAAAATACATAAATTAACTCCATTAAAGCCCAAAATTCAATTCTCTAGCAAATTCCTCCACACAATCAATTAGGACTATTTGACTATGGATTACAAGGTACCAGTTGCGTTTGTAAACAATATAGGCCAAAAAATAGTTGTTTGGTTGTCCTCCACCGCCCGTCCCTATTTTTCGAAACTGGAAAAAAGTTTTTACTGTACAAAAGTATACCGCGCCTAATTTTCAGATTTCCAAAAAAGGTTGGGATTTTTTTTTGGAGAATTTTAATATTTGGAAATTTTTTTTGTAAGTTGTTGTTTTCATTTTGTTTACATTTTAATACTGTTTTTAAACTTGTATAAATAGATTTTTCGGTACAGTAGAATTATTTGTAACTTTATGGAGGCCATAATTTGGTGTGGTTTTTTTTGGCCTTAGGGTCCTACGCTCTGGATGTTTATTTACACCGTCTGAAGAAATGTGATGCTGAATTTTGGTTATGAATTTTGTCATGGATTTCTTTCCCTTAGGCCCTTACAACTCGATCAATGTTGAGTTTCTCGTCACCCGCCCTCGTTATGATTTTGGACCCTCGTTTCAAAAGTGAAAATTCCAAAATATTTCATTATTTTAAAATCAGCCAATTAGATCAATGTTTTTTAACCTTTTCTACTATTTTGAATGAATTTCATATTTTTGGTAGTGAAAGTAAACATTGTTTTATTTAAATTGAAGTCAAAATAAGGTAGCCTATACCAAGATGTATAAGAATATTGGTTTTAATGATGTATATATATACATTAACAAATTGTCAATAAGTGAGTAATTTGTCCCTATAATAGCCCAAAATAATAGATCTAAAAAATAATGAATAATGAAAATTGAAATAGTTGCCTCATTATGAGCTGAGCAAAATGTGACGGGGAAACTCAGCATTGAATCATATAAGGGCCTTAACTTATAAGGCTTAATCTGTACTTTTCATGGGCAGTTACATATTTGGTCTATCATTAGATTTTAAAGGAGCTTGGTCCAATTTTTCAAAATTTACTTGTCAATGTCATATGAAAGATGACCACTCAAGAGGTTTAAATTTCAAATTTCAGCTGAATCGGTCAAGCAGTTTTGATTTTATGGATGGTTTTGTATTTCAGAGCTGCCTATATGTTACTCAGTGTGTAAATTAATTATGGTTACCATAATTAGACACATTTTCATAAATATCTCCAAAACGGAACATAGCTCAGCCGTGAAATTGCACATGGATTATAAGAAACATATGAGCAATATTTTGGTACAAAAATCTCAAAAAGTTTGAAAAAAAGTTGAGGCAATCGGACCATGCTCCTTTAATAATGTCATCTAAAATTAAGAACCAATGTTTTTGTGAACTTTTCTTTGGCATCTCATATATGTTTCTCAAAATATTTGGTGATCACTTCATATTTTCATCACCATATCTGTTGTTCATATACATTTGAATTATTACAAAAATAAATATTTCATGTACCAAATCATTTGGTAACCCATAAAAAGTATGGTTTGGCTTTAGTTTACAAGGTTACGCTGTTGTATTTTCCCAGTATGAGGTATTTAACACAATGTTGTGATCCCGGAGAAGAAGGGGGTACTTTAAAAAATTTAGTATGTGTAGGCATGTGTCTGCTGGACTTGTTCACCATCTCTATACCTATAATTGACTCACAAACTCACCCAACAGCATACCAATTGGACAGAAAAGCGCCCAATTTTGCTCAAATTGGGTGCTTTTAGAGCTAATTTCCAAAAATACACCAAGTTAAGGTAAATTGGGTGCAATCATGATGAAAACCACCTGTTCAATATAGCAAAACTTGTGAAAAACAGTCCTAAAGGTAGGCACATATACATATAGCATGCAATGTGAATGTGTACTTTTTCAAAACTTTCATTCTGAACCGACTAGATGCTCTTTGGATTTGGAAAATAGCCACATCAAAAATAAAGAAATTTGACCACAACTACACTCTCATAATAAGATGCATATTGAGATTTCTCTGGAAGGCTTGAATATGTGTGTTTGGCATGCTGAATTGTTGTGTATAGTCATTCTTGACAAATTAAGACAAAAATGTCAGTTAGTAATGTATGTTTTGTCATGATAGTTGTCAGTACACTCCTAGACGGCCCCAATTTTGACCTGAACACAATGTGTTTGCTGGTCTGTTGTCACCCCGGGTTGTCACAGTATGACATTTCTTTGCTTTTTAGATTGTGAATTGTGCAAATTTAATGAATCAAAAATCAATGCTGAACTGCTTGAACGTAACTGCCATAAATTCATATTGTAAATTTCTTCCAAATTCATGATTTACAAAGAAATGTGAAATTTATCAAGATTTTGGTTATTGGCGTCTCTGTTCTAGCAGTTTCAGTTTATTCACTAATTTACGTAACTGCCATAAATTCATATTGTTAATTTCTTCCAAATTCATGATTTACAAAGAAATGTGAAATTTATCAAGATTTTGGTTATTGGCATCTCTGTTCTAGCATAGAACTTTCAAAATATCAGTTTCAGTTTATTCACTAATTTATATAGAAATATCGGCATCTCTGGCCTAGAACTTATTCCTAAACCTAAACCTAATTTTTTTTTTATTGGGGAGGGGAAGGGGGGGGGGGATGATGGCAAAGATATTCCAAAACTCTTTTATGTCAAGTTTATAACTAAATACTACTACACCCCCTCCGCCCCCCCCCCTCCCCTCACCCCCATTGCTGCATCTTTAATAGGACCACAAGGACATAAAATCAGCAGGGTTTAATTAATACAGCATTATAAGAATTATATTTTGTCATCTTAAATCTTAAGAAGATTACCCCTTATTTTTTTGTAGCAAAATCCTAATCCTAAGTCTTGTGTCTTAAAATTATTGTAATTTATTAATGCATATTCATACTTTGCATTTTTAGTACTCTTTTAACGACCCATATATTTTATTACTTTCTATGATTTGTCGTCTGTAGCTAATTATCATATTAATCAGACCGTTACTGAGCTTCTTACTCTCTGAATGCAGTGAATGCACCTGAAATGGTGACTGCACTTGAAAGTGGAAGTGAGCACAAAAAAATCCAATTGAATCTAAAATTGTAGAGTATTGACCCTGCAGTGCAGGTGTTGCCTAACCTCCACATTGGCACATGTAGCCCAAATGGGTGTACAGTTTTGGAAGCTAACTTTGAGCAAACTTTTTCAGTGCTTCTGTGATTTGTGGGTCAGCAGTGGCGTGTCCAGGGGGGTGGCTTTGGGGGATGAAGCCCCCCGCAGAGTTGCAAAAATCATGTAAAATCAGCCTAATTTTGACAAGTTTTGACACTTAGCCCCCCCGCACAAATCACCAAGCCCCCTAAAGCCCCCCGCAAGGAAAAATCCTGGACACGCCAGTGGTCAGGGTGTGTGTTCTGGAATTTAGGGGCTGATTTCACTAACATTTAGCGATGGTCGCAAACCCTGTTTCAACTTCAACTCAGATATTGGCAGGATTCTTGATGAGTATTAAGCCAAGCTTGTTCGGGGGTTGCTATATTTATTGCAGTTTCTGAAGTTCTGTTTTGATCGCCACTCCAAAAATGATTGCTATTAAAATAGCGAGTATTTCAAACAATTTAGCGATCATTTTTGGAGTTAGCGATCAAAACGGGGTTAGCGGCCATTAGGCTAAATGTTAGTGAAATCGGCCCCTGGTGTTGCCCATGATGTATATGTTGACCTTACTTTCCAATGCTGATGGCCTATGGGATTACTTTCATGGGGGCACTCAAAACTGATTTTGAGCAAAAAATGGGCCTATTTTTGAAGTTCTAGTGAACTGAAATATTTGCCAAAAATAGCCATCTGAGCTGAACATTTTCACAATTTCTGATCAGTTTCTTTAGTTACGTCTAAAAATGGAGCTAAATGTTGTATGATTTTTCTTTAAAATGGGGGTCTAAAGAACTGAATCATACTGAAAATGGGGGTCTAATAAGCAGCCTGGAAGCCTGAAAAGGGGGGGGGGGGTCTTGCCCGCTGGACATAGGTATCCTGACCCTCCCGGGACTTTTCATTTTAATAGAACAGTGTTTTCTCAGCTCAGCTCGGCATAGGCCTACAAATTAACAGACCTCTTGGGATGGGAGCTCACAATGATAAAAAGAGGAAGCTAGGTCTCAGCTACAGATGGTACTATAATCTTTGACACATTCAGTAGGCTGGCGTGATTGAGGCTCAAAGTTCACATGTTCATACACAAAACCCAGGGTGGGGGCTGGGAGGGAGGTTCAATATTTTTTGGTTTGTATGAGGTATAATGTGCCACACTAACTTTCCATCATGTTTTGTTTTGTTAAGTAGGTATTTAAACTAATCTTGTTTTCAAAATTAAAGTCTTATACTGTTTCCCCCCCCCCCCATAAAAATACGATCACACAAGCAAAAATTAGACAAAATATGCTTGAAACTTATTTTTTTAACTGCTCTCATTGAAAATAAGAACTGATATTGAAGTAAGCTTGAAAAGGGGGA
>JXSR01S051891.1:46563-62446 GCA_000969725.1 Ophiothrix spiculata
TTCAAGTTTAGAGGTACCTGGATAACAAAGAAATCATAATAATGAACAAATAATTTAAGTTTGATTACACAAATGATTTAACTTTCACCTTTATACACACGACTGACTTGCCAAGTTTATGACACTTGAGTCTGTGCAGGTTGATTAGGTACATACGTGTACCAATTACACTGCTTTTTTATGAAATGGATTCAAATGAGTCCAAATGACTTGATTTAAAATGAGTGAAATTAATTTTTATTGGTCAAGGCTTATCCTCATCATCAAAAGCATGGTGATCGCTATAGTGCCCGGGGGAAGGCACACTTAGACTTGCTTCAGTACATGCACAGCCAAAGATTTTGATTAGTACCCAGTCAGAATACATTGAAAGATACATATTTATTAAATCAGTCAGTCTTTCCCCTAACATCGCACAATAAAGTATTAAAGTAAATTGGCACTGGGAAAGTATTGTTTTAAGTATAAACTGGTACAATGATAACAGTCCCAGGGTTAAACAAATATATGTGTATCATACAAGTTGAAAATTATGTAACAAATTAAATTCCTGATTTCTGGTTATATTTATGGCTGAAATTGCAAGGCAATGACTATAATATTCTATAAACCTTTAAAGGAGCTTGGTCATATATTTCAAAATTTTGTTTTCAATGTCATATGAAAGATGACCACTCCAGAGGTCTACATTTCAAATTTCAGCTGAATCAGTCAAACGGTTTTGATTTTATGGGCAGTTTTGTATTTCAGAAGTCCCTATACATTAATTATGCCTTTTAGGTTACCATAATTAGACATATTTTCATATATATCGCCAAAACAGAACATAACTCAGCCGTGAAATTTCACATGGGTTATGAGAACAATATGAGCAATATTTTGGTACCAAAATCTCAACAAGTTTGAAAAAAAGTTGAGGCAATCGGACCATGCTCCTTTAAGTATGCAACAAGCAATCAGACTCCATTACAAGATCCATAGCATATCCCTTGTATTCTACAACATTGTGAACTGGTGATTTTGTATTGTGTAAAAGACTAGTAATGATTGATTAGGATTGAATAAGACCAAATCAGTGTGTATTAATATTTTTTTTAATGATATCGATTTTGGTATCATTGTAAGCTAATTTTGATGCTAACCTCATGGACAAACATTGAACATTTAAGTTCATTTGAATATTTAGCATGATTTGGTATGATGTTTTGATTCGAGAAATACAGACTAATTTACTTCCCCGTATGGTTATATTGGTTTATGTTCATTATTCGGCTGCTTGTTGTATACTTCAAGATTTACAGAGTATATATCCATGAGAAGGTATTCTACCCGACTCAACCTACTGTTTTGTAGTGCAGCAGACAAATGAGCTGAGAATGTGAGGCATTACCCTGGGCTTGTTACAATGTAGAGCCATCATGGACCTTCAGGCATTACCCTGGACTTGTTACAATGTGCACACACATATCAAGAGCCATCATGGACCTTCATCCATGCAGCAGTAGACCTATAACTTAAGTCTGGGACAGCTTGCCAGATGAGGATGACATAGTTCGTGTTCTCACTGAACATGTGAGTTCAGACCTAGGTCTGAGTCCACATACAAACATCACAGTGAGAACGCGCCCTTAGTTGGGACAAGTGTTCCCTCTTAAGGTTTTTGAGCTTGTGCCAATTTGACCAAATTTTACAAACTTCAATAAGTGCTTGTGTAAGCTTCACTAGTTGAGGCTGGAAGGTTCCTATACAAGCAGAAAAAAACATCTCTCGCATATTTAAAAAAACAGTTGCGCCAATTTTCCAATCTTCTGCGCCAATGGTGTGCATATGTCCTTAGTAGGAACACTGGTTGGGACATCACCAAAAATAAAGTTATGTCCATCAAAATAAAGTGCACCAAAACTTTAGTCACTTGTCTGAGGCTACATCCTCTTCCTCTTGCTGTGGTTGAATTACTTATTAGGCCAAATAAACAAATTGTATGTTTCTCATCCAGGTTTTTGAAATAGGGAGGAAGGCAGTGATGTGGCTCTTTTCATTTTCTTGTTTTGAGAGTTGGACCCCTATGAAAATCACAAACTCACCTTAAATGCTTCACGTAAACAAGTATTGCAAGGCTCTAGAATATGCAAGGCTCTAAAGTACATGTGGCTAAAAATATTTATGAACAAGTTATGATCAAAATTTACAAAATAAAAAGAAATTTATAACATCTTCAAAAGGTATGAGAAATATAAGCATTCTTTTGCGTTGCCTTAGGCCATGAGGATATTATCATATGGCAATGCTGCCTATACTGGTGTTTGAAGTTCCATGTGGGTAATTAATGAATTTTATTTACAAAATTAGAAGTATGGATTTCAATTATTTTATGAACAAATTTTGTAATGTTTGGTTTAATATGAACAATAAGCAGAGTCCAGATTTTTGGAAATCTACATCCCCAATACCAGCAGTATGTCGGGTGAATTGATCCAAGAATGAACCCTCACCTCACAGATCAAGTTCACTGTGAATTCTGTACCCCATGATTTAGCAAGTTTTGAAAAGACACATTCCAACCTATTGTTGTATGATCTGAACTTTCACCAAAGACCTGTGATAGTTCTAATGAAGCGTAACCTTGCAAAATACCTAAAACAACAAGGTAACCACAAAGTAGCGCAAGCTTATGTCTGAGAGAAGTCAAATTTGTAACCAAAACATAAGCAAAACCCCAAAGATCCCTGAAAAATTGAATTTTGGGCTTACATTAGATGGTCCAAAAAGCTATTATTTTTGCACTTTTTTCACACTTAATTCGTTTTGTCAACCAAAACAACGATTTGAAAATTGAGTTGCTCCCCTTCTGAAGTTATAAATTTGCTTTACAAAAGTAATTTTGATGGTTGTATGATATTCTTCTTAACATAGATAACATAATCTATTTTATTTGCTTTGTATCGTTATAAATCAACATTAGCAAATCTTGATGATTTTTCTATTTTTTTAAATCAGAAAAACACGTTTTGCTGATATGTTAGTAGCTCCAGACCCCTTAATCCTACCTGGACCAAACTTGGACCATGTATAGCAATCCAAAACACTCAGGGGGTCACCCTGAGTGTTTTAGAGGGGTGAGATCAAGGTTCAAAATTGACAAGAGAGTTGACCCAAGGTCATCCCTTGGTCATTTCAAGGTCACTGTCATAACTCCAGAACTCTTGACCCTACCTGGACCATACTTGGACTCCACAAGCAATTGGCCCCTGAATACTTTGATAGGGTTCAGCCGAGGTCATCCAAGATCAACAAACTTAGACCATGAATAGTAATTGGCCCCATGAGTACTTTTAAGAGAGTCTGAATAAGATCATTCAAGGTCAAAGGTCACTGAGGTTTAATTACGAAATTGTCTGGAAAGTTGACCTAGGTCATCCCATGTCATTTTAAGGGCACGACCATAACTCCAGAATACTTGACCCTACCTGGATCAAACTTAAACCATGAATAGAATTTGGTCCTGTGAATATTTTATTATTATTTTTAAGGGAGTTCCAGTCAGCTATCATACATAGCGCGGGTACCCCGCTAGTCTATATAATGATACTAGGAAGTCTGCGTGTCTGTCTGTATGTCCTTGTAGAAGAACCCCCGACCCGATCTGGACCAAACTTGATCCCGTGAACTGATCGCGTGATTGTTTTAAGGGGTTCAAAATGTTGGCCTAAGATTGTCTCGAGGTAATTTGGGCCTCATCAAGGTCATGGCGGTAACTCATTTGCACCTAACCCTACTTGGACCAAATCTGCACCATGGACAGCTGCCACCCTGGGGAGTGTTCTGTCAGGTTAAGGTCACCCAAGGTCAAAGATCATTTGGGGTCCTATCACAAAAATGTACAAAAGGTTAACCTGAGGTCATCCGAGGTCATATGGGATCATTCAAGGTCACAGTCACAACTCAATAACCATTGACCCTACCTGGACCAAACCTGACCTGCAACTTATAGACAGCTGCCACCTCGGGGAGTGTTCTGGGTGGATCAGATCAAGGTCATCCAAGGTCAAAGGTAACTTGAAGGTAAAATTACAAACTGATAGAAGAGTCAATATAAGGTCAACAAAGATCACCTGATCCAAGGTCATTTGGGGTCATTCAAGGTCACTATGTCAAGATCACTCAAACGAACGCCATTAGAGGTCAAATCTAAAAATATTTTAATATAAAGATTATCCGAGGTCTCAAATCTGTTAGGTCATCCAAGATCATGGTCACTCAACGTCAATTAGGTGCGCGCGGGCTCCCCGATTAGATTCCTTGATTCCTTCTGCTTTATGAAATACATTATAGTGTACTTTCTGAAAATAACATAGGCCAAGGCCGCGTTCTTTTGAAATTGGACAAACAAAAGTACCACCAAAAAGTAACGCGACATAGTTTGGTACCCATTTTTTACTTAAATTGGTTTAACCAAAGTACAAAAACGAGACACAGTAAGGAAAATTATTTATTCCCCTGCATGTAGATGCCTCATTGACCCCAATCCAGTCAATGATAGCGGCATGACTGCCCTGGACAAAATCGAGTACAAAAATAGTACAACATTCCTAAGGTGCACATTTGGAACATCATTTAAGTACAATTTGAGTACATTTATAGTACACAAATTTGTACTAAAACTGTACTATAATTGTGTTCCAAATGTGCACCTTAGGAATGTTGTACTATTTTTGTACTCGATTTTGTCCAGGGTGCATTCCAAAGAACGAAAACATGTGATTCAAAAGTTGCAGCAATCGCATTCATCTTTGTAATAAGTGGCATGGGTACAAGGCCATTTATGGCGGGATTTTTGAAAAGATTATTTTACCACGAGGAGCATATGTTGTATCATCTTAAGTACAGAGTTAACAGGAAACTCAGGCCAACAACAACACTGAATGGACTTGGACGCATTCTTCTGAGAGAGTGGGCCACCATTGACCAGAACCGCATAAGGCGTGTTGCATGGCCGTTGTAAATAAAAGAGGTGGACATACAAAATATTGAATAGCTGACAATAAACATGCATAAAAACATCATTAGTAAAAGAAATAAAAAAGTTGACAAAGGTTGGTCATCTGTGAACATCGTATTGTCTTAAATTGCAACATTTTAAAATCAGTAGGAAATTTTTGAAAGGATGGTCTGTCAGACATATTGATTGAAATAGGGCAAATTTGGTATCAACATTTAGGAAAATAAATCAGCTTTCTTACTGTATCGTGTTTTGTACATCCGAATTACCATTTTCAGTTAAGTCAAGTACCAAACTATGTCGCGTTACTTTTTGGTTGTACTTTACATGGTTTTGAGCCCTGGGTTTTTAGTGTTTTTTATTTGTTACAAATTGGCCTATGAAATTTGCCCGGGGATGGGTAACTGATATTTGTGCCCAGGTATAACCACCCGAGTTCCGAAGGTGACCCTATGTGAGACCAAAAATTGGTGATATGATACCCTATCTGGGACCATAAATCTACTATATCTGTTCGAATGGATATCCGGGACCATATCTGTTAAAATGAATACCACATCTAAGACCGTACGCAAATGTGACGTAATAACTGTACCATAAGTAAGGGTGAAAACATAGTCGGCCTCCAAACAAAATTTTCGCTACCAAACATTTGGTCGTGACGTCAAAAAGACAAGTAACTCCAAATAAAATAACTTCAACACCGAGTTGTGACCAAATAAAATTGCACATGTATTGAATTGCCATACATTGCACCAAATGTTTGTTACCGGTTCATACTTTAAATTCGATCGCAAATATTTGATAACGTCACGACCAAATGTTTGGTAGCGAAAATATTGTTTGGAGACCGACTATGTTTTAAGCTTAACACTTTTAAGAATTATTTCTAGGTTTTTTATAAAAACACTTTTATTGGCAATTAAATGACTATTGTCAGTAATCTTTCATATAGTTTGATACCCTATCAGAGATTTGTAAGCTAAATTTGATGTGTGAGACTTTCTGAATACACCAGGTCGATTTTGATATCCTATATTGCAAATCGCGAGACCCCTCCAGGTCTCACCTTTTTGGTAACGCGGGTGGTTACCCGCTCAGATCTGCAGAATACCCAGTTACCCAGGGGACCCGTTATCCCCCCCCCCCCCTTTTCCCGGGCAAATTTGTGCGTCCACCAAAAATTAGTATTATGGCTAATGAGAAAGAATATGCAAGTAGGTGCGAGGGTTACGCAAGTTATTTTGCAACAGAAATATATAAATATGTTGGTTTTCAAGACACGTACTCTGGGGGAAACACATGTTCCATTTTTACTTGCCCTGTAAAAGTACGTCCCACCTTCCTTCCTTCCCGGGCAGTGGAATAGCCAGGCCTTTCTCCAAGGGTGGGCAAACCACCCAAGATTTCTCCAATGGATTTTATCAGCGACTTTACACGGGTTCCAAGGGGCCGACTCGGCCGCGTCAAATATTGTGCTTTATGAAGTTTCCAACCTAATTTTTAGCGATTTTCAGCTCTAATTGTCATAGTTTTATTGGGAAAAGGCAGTTCCTGCCCCCTTTATTTTTCTCCCAGGTCTTCAAAATTTCTCCAAAAAATTTCCAAGGTGGGCAAATTGCCCACCTTGCCCACCCCTGGCTACGCCACTGTTCCCGGGCAAATTTTTGAGTCCAGCAATAATTTGTGTGCTTGTTATGGCTTATGAGAAAGAATAATATGCAAGTAGGTCGAAGATTACGTAACTTATTTTGCAACAGAAATATATTAATGTTGATTATCAAGACACATACTCTGTGGAAAACACATGTTCCAACTTTACTTGCCCTGTACGGCTCACCTTCCTCTGCCGGTGTAATGAAATACTGCGTCCGTGTGACTGAGTGTCCTAGCTACTATCTAATTGTGTAGAACATACCTGTACATGTGCTATCAATAAATCATTGATTGCGACTTATTCCTATATTAGAACCGGACTCCTCGATATGGGGGACACTCAGTCTCATTACACCTGTACACCCTCTGAATCATTATTCTAAGTCGACACCCAATACTGTGACATATTCAGATGCACAGAACCCTGGAAAATATCGAGTATAATTCTAGTACAACATTCCTGAGATGCACATTTGGAACACAATTATAGTACAGTTTTAGTACAAATTTGTGTACTATAAATGTACTCAAATTGTACTTAAATGATGTTCCAAATGTGCACCTTAGGAATGTTGCACTATTTCTGTACTCGAATTTTACTAGGGAAAACACCTTCCTAAACCAATGCATGATGTTAACCACAGTATTCCAGGAACAAAGGTCCTTCAGAAATCTCGGGAATGGGTGGTTGGTCTTGCACAAACAGTCTCAGACAAACTTAAGGTCAAATTAACCAAATGCCTTTTATACTTCAAATACTAGTAGATCCACAAAAGACTAAAATAGTATTTGGTGGAATTTTGACCCACGGCTAATTTGGTGAAGAAGTCTTTTGTTTTGGGAATGAAAAGGTCTTTTATCGGCGGTTACCTGAAGCTCACTGTTGAACTTGTACTCGTGGGAACCTCTTGTCAGGCTGAAAAGGTTGAAACCTGGAAGAGATGAAAAACTGTTCGAAGAGAATGACACCTGCATTTGAAAAGAAATGATAATGTTGAATTAGTAAAGTGATAGCGAGTGCGAAAGCATGGGCCTTTGGATTATAGGTTCAAAACAATCAACCACGTGAATTAGCGGCATATTGATAAGTCTGTACTAATTTTGCCACTCGCACAGATCACTATACCCTTGGGACTTTTCCCTTATTATAAGCTTCGGCTACGTATTTTCTAAAACGCGTACATGAAAAACCCCATCAATATGGTCAAAACATAGTCAACCTTCAAACAACATTTTCGCAACCAAACATTTGGTCGTGACGTCACCAATTATTTGCGATCGTTTTTAAAGTAGGATAAACCGGTAATGAACATTTGAGGCAATGTATATGACAATTATTCAACTCATGTTCAATTTAGCTCGAAATTTTATTTGGTCTAAACGCGGTGTTGAAGTTATTTTATTTGGAGTCAATCGTCATTTTGACGTCACGACCAAATGTTTTGTAGCGAAAATTTTGTTTGAAGGCCGACTATGTTTGGACCAATAGTTTACATGACCCAAATAGCCAAACACGTTATGACTGATTAATTCAAGAGGGTATTATACAAATTCTTGCCCCATTCCAACATTCCAAGCAAAGTATTCTGTTCCAAGCATTTCGACCTTCGTTTGATTTACCTTGGAGATGCGGTGGACTTTTCTAAACTGTATGTTGAGCTATAAGTAAGATTATTTGCCGTCGCATCAAAAGATGCAAAGTTATGGCTCATGCACGATCAGTCTGATTGCCAATGCCATGGCCCGTATGCAAATCAAGTTTAGACCTCATCTTCTGAGTGGGCCTAAAATTTGTCTACACCAGAAACACACTTTACATTACATGAGCATAATAAGTTGCTCTTCATAATTTCGCGCTATAAACATGATAAATGCCATTTAAATGGAATTTAGTTAGTACAGATCTAGGCCTACAACTTTGAAAGAAGAAATTTGAAAATCAACTTATGTAACTTTCAAGTTTCACCGTCATCGTTATGGATTGAATTGATTTCGTTCTAGAAAATATTCATTTCGGCGGATTTGACGGCATGTAGGCCTACATGTAATAAGAACTGATGTTTATGTTTTAACACGCACCAGTAATCAGAGCAATTATAGATCGGACTCCTTTACAGGATATTGTCATGACCTTGGAGGTTGGTCCGACTTTTCAGTAGTTAAAAATTCTTGGCATTGAAATATAATTGTCAGTTATTAAAGGTAGGTATTCCAATCTGGTGAAAAATTTATCATATATATAAAGCAATCGTAAAGTTTCATTCTCATACAATGAGCAAAATTAATGCTACAGGCAAATATGTTTCTGAGAGTGACTTGTCAACAAAATGTTCCATATCTCCTCCACGAAACATAGGCGTGAAAATTTACCATGTTTACAGGAGTTATGTGGTATTAAAATCTCCAATTTGATTTTGTGAGCGGAACACACCTTTAATTGTCTGTTCTGAATGTATTAATGTAGACTTGTTCTGAATTTATTAATGTAGACTTGTGACTTGTAAGATCGTAACGGCAATATAAGGCTAACGAAAGTTGATTTTCAGCTTCACGTTTCATAATTTTTCATGACTGAGTAGGTGAGACTGATTATAATTATTATTATACATTATTTCATATTTTTTATCATTGCATATATAGGCCTATGCAAAGGTGCATAATAACCATGGATTGCGGATGGAAATGTCAGAGTTTATTTAAATAGTTATAAATATGCTTTGATGCCGAAACCAAAAATATTCGATGCAAGAGCATTCGGTACATAATTGAGTAGGAAATGCCATTTTTTTTTCATTATTAACCATATAGCCTACCATACAAATAACCCAATCATCAATATGAGTAGCCTTACAATTTGAGCCGAAAACATACGTTTTAGACAAATAATGAAAGTTTTGGAAAACATTAAAAGACGAGTCAGTATAGAGAAACGGGAATCTCTGAGTTGACTTTCATTAGCCTTTAATCTGTATTCACGACTCTATACGGAAGCCTAGATATAATTATCTACTGGTCACATTTTAGTATCAGTCAAACGCGTCCACCAAAACGAAAACAAGAATGAGATCGAGTAGGCTTTTTTCAAAAACACTGCTGTTTCAATTTGACAATCGTCAATTTTTACATAGCAAACCTGTCAAACACGTAATAAACTCGCACCGTCTCACTCACCACATCTTTTATTTGCCGTAAAGTTGGCATATATACCTCCTGCTTGACCAGCAGCGTGCATCCATCGTACTATCCACTCGGCCTTGCTTCGAAATGCACTTTTGTCCTTGGAATGTTCTCGATAAAAAAAGTGGCGTCTTTGGGGGACTGCAATTCTTCTGTCTACGAGAACATAATGTCCTTAAAGCCCGGCCTTGATGTAATTATGTATACCGTTTTTCTTCAATCGACGTGCTCTCACGATGGTGTCCTTTGAAGTTCAAGATGAAAATTTGCATCTTTAGGCACCGCTACCAAGTGTGCTCAGACTCATATTCGCTGAAGTACACTTGATGGCGATGGCACAAGACACTCATGGCAGCAGAGTAGCGCAAGCCCGTAGGCATAAAGCGCACACTCTTTAACAGCATTAAGGTGACGATGCTAGACGACCAGACCAACAAGAGTTCCAACGTGTCGTTACAGTATATTCGTTTTCGTCTGTCTTTTGGAAGATATGTTTGATACTATCCATCTGAAAATGTAAAGAAAATAACAAAATACCACTATATTAGAACAGTTGCCATGATGATGTGCGTTATATTCATGCGATGCTTTGATGTTCGTTAGGTCTATCCCTATGCATGGACTATACGAATCAGTGTCTACTCGTGATATGGAATATGTTGTAGTATTTTAAAGTTCCAAGGAGTACATGTTCCGTGTACCTAATTGAGAGCTGCTATGCTGCTGTGACAAGACCAATCATTGAATCCAGTCAACGTCAGTATTAGCTTTTAGGTTAACTTTGAACGGCCTTGAGGTACATTTCCAGACGACCAAGGTATCCCGTCAATGAAAATCGCCAAAAATAACACAGGCGATTCAAGAACTTAAAAGAGGTTGCACCAAAATGAGTTTGCATTTCTTCAAGAAAGCATGCTTTACCTAATAATCTAAGGAACGCCGGGCACCTGTTAAAATTCACCTGTTTTGTGACAAGACCAATAGAGGCTATTGAGGCGCGAACTAAACAAACTATTCAAACTGGCATACCTCGCGGGGATACTTGGGCAAACACGCCAGCCTATTCTTTCATCGTGGGAACTGAACTTGAACAATGGACTTACTTTAAGCAAAATTTGCTGCCAACAGATCATGTTTTACATTTTTATACCTTTTTTGAGAGAAATCATTGTGAATTACTGGGTTGCCAAAACTTTGTCGAGTGTAATTTAAGCCTAGGTTTTTGTAAGAAATGATGTCAATGTTTTAAAGAGTGTAAAAATATGTAGCGTGAACCACCTGGAAAGTTTGCTCTTGGCTTAAAAAAAAATCTGAAAAGCTAATAGAGTAATTGACTAGAGAATATTGATTAAAGTGACACAAGTAGTTTAGAGTGACAGACATTAGGACAGTTTGAAAGACAATAAATAATATCGAGATTGTTTAATATTAATATTAGGACGATTAAAGTAAGTGTCTAGCTATTCAACAAAATAGTGGCCAGGAGGCAGCTCTTGTGCATGAAAGAGAAAATAACTTTACTCGAGCGACACATGTAAATGAACGGTTGTCCAAATTGCATGCCCCATTTCTTAATCTCAGATTTGAACATATCATATTAACTCGTCATTTTCTAGTTTCCAATTTAATAATTTGGAATGCTGAAATGCCAACGTTGCCACGCCTTCGTCCCAGGTATTAACAGGTATGAGTTCATTCGCTATGCTTCAAAGAACAGTTCTTAATTCTTATTTTATGAATCCAAAATTGCCTTTTGTGAACGGTCATTAAGCTGAGCGTATGTTAATTTATATGAAAATTTGCCATACTTTAATTGCTAAGGTCAAAAGCAACTCTTGAGTTATTCGAGTACATTACAGAATTATATCAATTATGCAAAAAAAAAATGCAAATAATTTTTAACTTATGACGATAATATTTTAACTCGTCTGCTTTTGAAATAAATTGGAAACGTGGTCTAATAGGCAATTAATTGACCATATCATTTATTGTTTCCTGATATGATATTATATATAAGAATAAAATACTAATAACTTGGTAAATCCTTGGTAGAAAAAGAATAAAGGAATGTAAAAAGTATACCAAGCCGGCCGGCGTACCGGCATATAATCGATTGATCACGTGCATATTGACCTAGTCGGATTTTGTACGAACCTTCAACCACGAGAAGCCAATAGAGCAAACAATTGGCACAAAACCACATTTATTTACTTTAACCTTGTTAAAATGGCACGTTGCTGTTCCTGTCTAATTAGATATCCAACACTCTATTTTATTTTATTTTGTTCAAGAAATCTCGAGTGCAATAATCTGCAAAATGTGAACCTTGCGCAAACAATCTTACTAAAGGACAAACACATTAGATCAATTGCTTTGTGTCCTATTTATTGAAGTGTTTGAATTGTCATCCTTGGAATCATTACCTTGGAATAGTAGATACATTTACATCAAGGTTAAAGTGACCTTTTTTCTTGAACATGACGAATTTTAGTTGCTCCCTTCCTTTCATGTATGTCCCAAAACAACTTAAAAGTACCATCAGACTCTACGTAATTGCTGAAAGCATGTCATCGTGCTTACAGTTTAAGGAAGTTCCTGTAATTTTTTTGTCTTTATGAGGTTTTTTAATCACCTGTAACTTGGAGCTGGTGGGGGAGAGAAGGCAAAATATGTGAAATAGGCCAGCACACGACTCAAACCAGATTTCAGGACTTTAATTAAAGGACTTAAAAAAAACAATAGTTCCTGTAATTTTGATACAGGAGCGTATGTCTAATGCATTAATGAATTTCATTGATTGGGTTAACACTGATTTTTAATGAAATACCATCCATGATAATTATACTTAAGAAGATTAGCCGTTCACGTCTTTGATTAAATAAATCCTTTGAATATAAAAGTAACTATGGATGTTTTCTGATGTCCTATTCCAACTGATTTATATAGTATGCAAATTCCTTAATCAATGTGAAACAATTCGCTTTACGGCCACATTTAATAATCAATCCATGGAAACACTTGATTATTTTAATTTATGATAAGTACATGACAAAGAAAAACCTTTTCTCACAGTGATCAAAAGGGCTTCTGTTCATATGTAGATCCATATTCTTTATTGCTATAATAATACGGCATTATGGTAAGGTGCTCATGCATGCGTGGTATGCGGAGAAGAAAAGGCTTTGATTTGCAATTGGGCGTGGGTTTCAAGGTGAAATCAAAGCAATGTACAGATTTAGTGAAGGAAGCTATCTTGATCAAAAAGAAAGTTTACAGAAATTAAACTTTTCATGTAGGATGTCGCTAAATGTAGGACTCTATCGGGTGCCAACAAATATGTTGATATATAGCATTTTAGATACTAGTATTACAATACAGCTTGGTATAATGAAAATTAGGAAAAATATTAAAATAAGCTCTTGAGATGACGAAAGACCGGGCGAAATAAATGTGAAAGAAGCAAACCTTTGAAGGAGTTAAAAATAAGTGTCGAAACATAGAAAAATAATAATTAATACGGTATATCAAGCGGGTAGTAAATGTAAAAGTAGCATATATTGAAAATTTTGCGAGGAAAAACATTTTACATAGCAAAGAATTCAAAGGACGATTTAAAAGAATGCAATGGTTTGAAAACAACAACAGCAAAACAATAATGAGTGCAAATGCTATGGAAAAGTAAATTGAAATAACCGGGTTAAGTACTATATACGTACGATATCCACGATAGTGCACAATCATGAGATTTTCAGAACTATCTAAACAAGATAATTGGAGATGTTGCAGAAGTAGATCACCATAGCCACAATTAGATTGCAGTTGCTGAATTATGAATATGACAGCAGAAAATGATCAATCTGTTAACTTCACGAATGATGATGTATCCCAATGGCCCATTGACCATGCATGCATCAAGAAATCAGATTTCGTAATCCCACTTACCCCATCCATGATACGATACTTCGTTATACCTGCTGCATGGCGCAGCTTGTCGAACAGCAATTTCAGCACACGTTGTTCCTCGGCAGACTACAGCTCGCCTTTGACGCTGACGTGCCAATCGTTGCATGCCGATGCTTTCTTTCACACTCTTTCAATAGCAAAATTACCTTGTCTGCGTGGCATGAATTATCAAACAACTTCTGATTGGTGGAACACATTCTGTCTGACCTTTTCTTAGGTCACCAGGTATTGTTATAAAGAACAATAGAAATGCCAAAAGATATTTAGAAGACTTTTGAAAGAAATATATTCAACTTGGCCAAGACACTTGTCGTTGGTTCCCCGGCCCGACGCGTACGTCACGTCTGTACCTAAATGTGTACTCAAATGAGAATGTTCTTGTTGCGGTTATTTGTTCTGGCCTGTTGAGTTTGCTCGATGCCATTGCATTGAGCTGTGCATTCAATCACTGCACAATTACACTATCGAAATGCACCTTCTTTTGTTATGCTAATCACTTTATTGTTGTCAATCTCCTATGTAGTTCTGTTAGCGAGGCATGGTGAATTAGCATGTACGTGTCACTGCAGTGCTGTTTTCTCTATACTGTGTGATGCGACAATGATTTGATTTTAATGTTTCCATTTTGCATAACTCTTGACCATTCATGCTTGACGCTATGACCCACCGTAGGTCAATGTGCGCAGCACCACAAAACATTTCCACGGGTCACACGATTCCTTTTCGCATAGGTAAAGCAATATTCTTGTATGAATTTGACTCCAAATATCTTGGTCAAAAAAGATCGCCGGCGAAAATGACTGCACATATAGGAAGATATCGTGTTTGAATACAAATTTCAGTCGTTGTTTTGTGAATCAGAATTCTTGTATGGTTTTAATGGTCAATTTTATGTAAAAATTATGAAATCATGACGTAACATCCTGTTTTTATAATTATTCAAACCAATCCCATGTTGCAATGATTCTGTTTTATGAACATGTGCAATTCTACTGTAGGCCTATATGACTTACACAACAGGCCAACATTTGACAGATGAGAATTATGGGATCTCTGCTTTGCTTATTCCAAGCCATATCCCATATTGCAGTACGAGAGACAAAACGAATAAATTCCATTGACCGTACAATTACCCGACCATATAGATATAAACAAACATCATACGATGGTGCATCACGGGATAGGCTTGACCATAGACCGTAATATGACTTTTCCTTGACACATATTTGTTTATTGGCAATCTTTTAGAATTATTTTAAGGTCAGTATTAGTCCGCAGGTTACTCATTGATTTTCTAACATAGCTTAACATTCACATAGATTTTGAATGACTTGAGTGCATAACATCAAAAGATTTTCGGCCTGCATAATTATTGGCTTTTGCCGTTTGTCCTTGCTTCTGTATAATTTTATAAAAGTTCAACTGTTTATGAGTGACCTGGGATTCCTGAATGGGTTATTAAGGGGGGGGGGGGATGTTTTACATTTTGGTAACATTAAACATTTTCATATAATACCATTGAACATACGCGCTACCGGATTACAGAGCTATGTGCTCTGTAGCCAGGCGCACCTATGATACGCATACAGACTAATCCACCATATCCACCTACCATATCCCTATGACCATTGCATATCTGGATTGTAATGTTGTATATGATTTATTTTGTTTAATTTTGTAACTACGTTTGGTGTGCCATTATTAATAAAAAAACAACAAAAAAAATGTAAGGCTGTTGACGCTTATCAGTTACCATAAAACTGAACTTGAACCATGATGGTTAACCAAAATGACAACATCCAGTTTTTCAACTCATCACCAATATTACAGTCTTTGTACGCATGTGGATGGATGCCATTTTAGGGTTTGTGCAAATCCCGGTACAAAACTAGAAAATTACGACACTCATGATTACTTTGATTACAACATTTTTACGTAAGATTTAGTCCTATATATCGCAAGATTTTGGTATTATTATTTTTCTTATGACCCAATGTGAAATTTGGGGAGACATCTTCCCTCGTTTATGTATTGGAGATCCGAGGGGCAATCCCATTCTGGAGGCGACGCGTATGTAAGGCTCAAAAG
>JXSR01S051902.1:47029-68927 GCA_000969725.1 Ophiothrix spiculata
GAAATATTTCCCGTCAAAAAATTGGAAATCTGTTTTCCCAAAGGAATATTTCACTGAAATTTTCCTCAAAATAGCAGATTATAATTACAAATACATTGCTGAAATTAAAATTCAAAAAAGTTGTTTCGTTTTGGTTTTAGGGACAAAACAAAATTCGAACAGCGCAATCATTTTACCAGTTTTTATGCTAATTATTTCGACATGACCGATTTGAATTTTTTTCCCACCAAAACACGCGTAACCCCTACCTTGACAATTACATAAAACAGCTTTATCGGGCTATGTTGCGTTTTCGCGCTTCGCGCGAAAAACAAAATCAAGGGTCCACATGGACCCCCTTATGCACTTAAGTGTTTACATACATTAAAAAATGCAAATATTCAATAGACTTCCTGTCCTTATTTCCTCTCCAATAATGATAACATGTATTATGCATAAGTTAATATTTGCGATAGAATATTGTCACATTGTTTATTTATTGCTTTGGTTTCAATCGGTCATAGAGCATTTCAAAGAGAGGTACTGTTAATCATATGATACGTTTTGTAATCTAATGGTGATATCAATTTCCTGGCCATAAATTAATGTTGAAAAAGCCTGATAAGATAAATGCGAATCAAAAATATGCTTTGATCATGAAAAGAGGCGCAGTATTGAGATCCTGAATCGCAATCTGTAACAGAAATATTACAATGCTGTTTTTTCTTTCTTTGCATAAACATAGCAAATTTTGCCTAAATGGAATAATCAAATTTCATGATTTACGCGTTTTACGAATGCTCGTTTTAGACAGATAAAAAGGAATGTATTAAAAACATGCAAAACATAACTCAAACGAAATATGTCCGAGTCGTTTGTGCTCAGCTGTTTTTTGGCAGGCAACATAAGCGAGGTATTGAATTATCATTTAAAATTTACAATACTGGTTTATAACAATAACAACCGGTCAGAACAAGCGGTTCCAGGCGGTCAATCTCCGGTTGAGTTTTGAAGGACTCCTCCCTTATCAGATTTTTATGACAGGTTCTCTGTTGTTTACTGTTGCTTCTGTGCGTCATTGAGAAGCTTTTTACACTATGAAGTAGTTTATATTCGTAATAAGATCGATAAGGGTTATGCACATTTCCCTGACCACCTAAGACGTATAAATACTGACACGTTTCTATTTAAAAATAAGTTACCGATGGCAAATCTATATTTGAAGATCGCATTGATGACAGACGGTTAGTCAGACGTAGATGTTATGGATTCTTAACATCTTATGTTATGCATTAGCCTCGGTCCGAGGCAAAGGGGTTTGGGGATAGTAACTATAATAATTGTTTATATAGTATTTCCCCCCCTTTTTTTTTGTCTCCTTGTTCTTTTTTTTTAGAGTATTTTCCCCCTTTTCTTGGCTCTTATCTCTCTCTCTGTCTCTCTCTCTCTCTTTTTTCCTTCTTCTTCTTCTTCTTCTTTTTTTGTTCCTCAATCTGTAATATCTACTGTACACGTTTGTACCCAATATTCCCTGAGCCATAATGTGAACACTATTTCGGTACCGTATTTTCGTAATTTGCCATGTAGCTCCCATGTCGTTGATTTTTATTCTTTTTATTCCCCCTATGAGCTAGAAGGATACAATGATCTAAGGTAACGACAGGGACCAGTTTATAACACTTATTTTATGCATTGATGAAAAAATAGCAAACCAACAAATTTTTGATTGTAGGACATAAGTAGACCTAAAAATTGTCAGTTGCACTGCAAACATACCTGGACTAAATACTCCTGAAAGAGAAGAAAAAAATTGAAATCAGAGGAAAAAACGTAAAATACAAGAAAGAAAAAACAAAACAAAAGAAAAGGGCCTCTAAGGCAAAAGAGGGGGAAAAACATAAAAAGGTTGGTTAACGCTTTCTACATTTAAAATTCGGCAAAGAGTTATAAAAGGCATTAATATTATTATATTATACGAAACTTTATCCTTTAAAACGTTAAGTTTATGAAAATTCCGCCCCTGAAAACAATCCTGGATACGGGCCTGCTCACAGGCATATTGTGTTTTTATCACTGTATGCAACAATGTCTTAAAGATGAGAACAGTGAGTAAAACATCCTAAATAAGGATTCGCAATAAATGTGCGCATATTAATCGCATTTAGAAGAAACTTATGGTAGTAAAATTTAATTTCGCTAATGTGTCAAAGTAGAAGTTAAGGTTTCATTTAGAGGTTTTTATAAGAAGTATATGCGTCTTTGTCGAGTTAATTTACATATTTGTTCAAGTCTAGAGCCTTGAATTTGCGGATTATGCAAATGAAAGAACAAACAAAATATAAGACGATTCTATTTCTCACGCGTCAAAACAAGGCAATTTATAAACCATGCCATGATTTATGAAGACACACATTATCTCTCATATTTAACACAAAGTATGTAGAAGAAAACATATTAAATACTGACGATAAGCTTTTACTCATGAGCCAAAGTTTTAATTCGATTTGAGTCTGGTATATGCTAAGGGGCCGCTTCAAAACTCATCCGGCGGTTTTCTACTGGTTCTGGTCGGTTGGCTGTTGTTTATTCTGGTTGAACCGCCCAGAACTGACAGGCAACTGCCGGTTGAGTTTTGAAGCGGCCCTTAATTAAGTTATCAAAATTTCATGTACTGTTTTTATCTTGTTTATAATGTAATGTTTCTATCTAGGTATGTATTTATCCTATATACATACATTTGGGGGATAAAGTTATGTGGTGTCTTTAAGCCTTATGCAGTGCCACCTGCAATTCAAACATGAACTTTTTAATTGAGTAGCTATTTTGCATAATGTATGCAAAAAACATGGTTTATCTTCTTTAGGAACGAACATGAGAATGAAATGATAAAGCATCGTCCACACCATGACAATAATGATAAACTCCGTTCATACCGAAGTGATAATGATGATAAAGCACTGCTAATACTGGTGATTCATCGATGCCAGGGAGATTGTGAAATACCTGTGGACAAACATAAAATAATAAAATCATCCTTAAGCTTCTGAGTTTGCGACTACCAAGATTTCTCCAAGCACATCGATCTTGGGAAAATATGGTAATCTGGACAGCTAACATCCCAAGTGGTCGATGACGACAAATGGTCGATGACGGATACTTAAGAGAAAGGACTCCTTTTGCAATATTGCTCAAATGTTTAATGTTTTGAATCTATTTTATCAACCCTTCAAGACGTTTTGGTATCAGTAATGGATGGTTTGTCTGTTGTTTAGCTATTAATTTTGAATCTCTAAAGAAAGTATCAATGTGCAGTGTCTCATTATATGTATACATGTATATTAAAAGTAATCATTCAGTGTATATATGATATAGAACAGAATGATTAAGTGTGATGTTAAGAAGGAATTTTCACAGACATACGAATTTGTGTTGTTGTTATATATCTGGATAGCGCTCCATTAGCTTATTCGACAGTCACTTCACAGAACTACTAGTTCATCTTTATACTCCACTCTAGTGGATTGTTCCCTTGAAACTAATATGCTAGATGCATTATATCGAGAAAAGACGATTCTATCCTTATTTGCACTGACAGTTTACGACTGTCTGTGAATAGAAAGTCGACAATACAAGGAGTACTAATGGTACAGGTATCGCTAAAAGTATATAGAATTTTAAATGCCATACATACCTGATCTTTAAAGTTACAGGTAACTATATGAAACATCTATTTTTCTTATAAACATACATCTTATTTTCAACAACATGAAAATAATGATATGGAAGACTGATTCTTGTGGTACATTGAATTGTATTTTGATCTGTTTCTATCTTCCCTCTGACATTGTTGGAACCTGCAGCCTAATTTACTTATATTTCATTATTCATATAACATAAAGAGAAAGTCTTGTCACCTCTTCTTTGTTAAATTAGTTGCGTGTAGCACCTGGGAGAAATACTTTAAGGTCAATGCATGTCAGTTAAGTTATGTTATTTCTTTAGTTATCTAGGGAAAAAAAACCTCTCAGAAACCTCTAACTAGCAAGTTTCTATAAAATAAGAAGGAAAGCAGATATTTAACTAAAACTTTCCAAATATTAATCAACTGAGTTGATCTTCATATCATTCATGAACTAATTGAACAACCCTCGTTCATCATTCTAGCTTGGGAGTGGATTAAAGTGAAAGTGTAATTTCAATAGGAGGACCGTATGACTACTATGTGTTCTACTTACACAGTCATATACTGATATCCTCAATATAGTTGAGTCCATGATTCAAACATGATCTTGCTCTGACTATTATTAAGAAAGAGAACTCGCTGATATTTGCATGTTCCCTAAATTGACATTTCTAAACTTGAAGAAGAATGTTATTGTCCTATTTCATTGTACACCCAGCAAAACTTTGTTATACACTTATGGTAAAAACACATAATATTATGTTAAATGTATTAGCTGCCGTTCAATGAAACGTAAACTCACAGGGTTCGTCATGATTATTATTTATTAGCAAAAATTCCAATTAAATCTGATATGTAGAACTTTAAAATCGAACTTATGATTTTGTTGACCATATTTACTACTGTGAGAGCATCTCAGGTATTCTAGTGCTTCATGTGTTTTAGTGGTTTTCAGGGTGAAATACTCGTAAGACAAGTAGTGATAAATGTCACATTAAATGTAATAATTGTTTCATTTCTCATTCCAATGTCAACATGATGGTTATCATTCTTTAATTTTTAACATTTTTAACGTCATTTTTATGGTGGTATATATTTAATGGCTACCAATGATTCTCTTTAGCTACACGTGCTAGACATTATAGCCACGGTTCCTCTACATCAGTTGATGTAAAGAATGCATCCCATCTATTCTACGTAATCATCTGTCATCAGGACGATCGTTAAAAGATTCGACATCTATAAATTATTTTAATCGAGAACGTGACAGTATTTGCGCTGTAGGTGGTCAGAGGAATATATGACTAGCCATATTGACTGAGGGCACTTGTCTAAACCTACATATTTCTCATTTTGTGACACTGATAACACCATGTTATGCCATGAATATTCCTTATAATGATAATCAAATATCACTTCATATCTTGTACAGTGTGGACTTCTAGCATCATGATGTCATTTCAAACTAAATGATCAACTTTAAGTGTGAAATATCTTGATGTTATTGTTGTTAATTAAAGAGAAACATGTAGGTTCCGACAAAAATGCGCCTAACGATGTGACAAATACTTAAGGCTATAGTTCTTATTCCCGAGCGAGTCGGTGGGATTGTTACTGTACGTTTTTGCCTACTTACACATGTCAAAATATCACAGTTTATGGCGGGCAGAAGAAAATAGAGTCTCTTGTTTATACAAGAGCATTAAGTAATAGTTTAACCTCCATGATCAAGATGGTGTCAACAGAGTTCTTTGACAAAGTTCACGCCTTTTTTCACAAAAAACCTCACAATTTCACAATATTCGTAAAAATCGATTATTTTGAAATTCTGACAGATTGTAGGATTGATACTTATAAATGATATTGTATATATATATGACGATGATTTTAAATGATAATGTAATGAGCACGCGCTGTTTTACCTGCTTAAAACGGCTGAACACCACCACGACACCGAAATCTTCCCTTTGGAGCTCTGTATTGCCTGTTTTATTATCTACGCTCCTTTGTTTCCGGCTAATAAAAGCATTCTAAAAATTTACGTATAAATGGACATAGCATCAAGACAAAATTGCAATTTGTATGTAAACAAAAGAAAATGCAGCATTTGAATGTGTACGTTTTGCATTTCATTTCACTATCTCAAAGGTCCCGGGATAACTGGGTATTCTGAACGAGTAACCACCCGCGTTACCAAATAGGTGAGACCTAGACAGTTTTCGAGACTTGCAATATAGGGTATCAAAATTGACCTGGTACTCTGGAAGTCTCACATAGGGTACCAAATTTGTCTTTAAAGTCTCTGATAGGGTATCAAACTATGAAAGAATGGTTGAATAATGACAATGGTGCCTAAATTTCCAAAAAAGTGCTTCAAATACATAGAAAGACTTCTTAAAAGTGTTCAAACGATGTACAGGTACATTTTACCTATGATTTCTTGTATAGTAATTCCGTTACATTTGCGTATGGTTTCAGATAGGGTATTCATTGAACAGGTACGGTCCCGGATAAGGTATCCATTTGAGCAGATATGGTCGATTTATGGTCTGAGATAGGATCTCCTTTCGTGTATTTTTGCTAATTGTTGGTCTTACATATGGTCACATTCGGACGGAATCTGCGGAACTCGGGTGGTTACCCGGGACCATATGCTCAATAACATAAAATAGCCACAGTTTATACTATTAATAACAAAATGACATTTTTATACTATTAATCACAAAATTACATTTTCCATGACCAGAAGTGATTACAATAAGTACACAAAGTAGCAATATTGTATTGCATATATTAAATAATATAAGGAATGAATAAATTATAAGGACAGGAAGTCTGATTATATATTGCATGATTTATATATGTTCTTTAAAAGAGAAGAAGAACAAAAACATTCAACTATTTGGTTGTATATGGTTTTTATAAGTAGTTTGTGAACAAACTTTAAATATGAAAAAATACAATCATTTAATTACGAATGGATAAAGAAACTTTTCAATGGTTGACATATTCTTTAATGTAATTTTCTCAAATTCAGAAACGCTCTAAGTGCACTGTTTAAATGTTACTTTGTGTTACAACGTCAATGTTGCTATGGTATCCAATACTCACCTAAGGTGTGTTCAAGATTTCATTTCTCACAAAAAAACTGCAAGAAAAGATTTTTGTTCTCAAAACGAACCAAACAACAGCAAAGAACGACAAGTCTGTTATCATTGGAAAGGTGAGAATATGGATATTTCAAATGTTTAGTATTCTAAATTTAACACTTGTGTGCCCTCTTCTCATGGGCAGTGCAAGTGTTTCTTGTTAGCATGGGAGGAGCATCCAACTTATGAAACCAAAAGGTACATCCAACAATTGTTGACGTGATTTTTTGAAAACTAACATGCAAAAGGCCCCATAAGCGCACACATAGCTAATTTAAAGATCTAATTTCAATTTATCAACAACAATTTGTTTATAAGTAACATTTTGAACGGCATTTTACAATACGCCGTGGAAGCATGTCTCATTGGTTTGTACAGTGAAAGATGAGATGTTATTTTAAGACAATTATATGATGATCATTCCGTTGAAGTCATTGTAAAGGTTTGGCAAGGAATACGCTGTGACATCAAAGACATTGCATTGAGATTAATAAAGACTACAGCTTTTGATGAGGTATAAATAGATAAGACCCTACGGCATGTGGGTAACCTTTTGAATAGCTTAATATTGCAATAAGATTGATTAAGATTGCTATAATATATCTTAGCTCATCAATGCAGATTAAAAGCACAAGGGGATAAAGCGAATCAGTACTTTGAAATTTGAATACTTGACGGTTGATTAGTGTTCGTTTTGAAGCACAATTCAAATTGTAGGTCTATTATTACTATTTCAGCGGTATTTGACAGTATAGAAAAACATAACATTCAGTTATATAAGCCCTGAATAAACAAACAGGTAGACAAACTACTCAATGATTGAAAACATCAATGCTCTATTTTAATTGCACTTCGGAAACTACTTATCCGTTCAATATATGTGTCTTTGGAATATCGTATATCCTAATTTTGAATGTTTTTGCAGAAATTCAACACTAATAACATAACAAAATAACACATAAGTGATACAGAATTTAGTATTGGTGTCAACTCCCGAGATGACTTCAAGTGAATATCTAATCCAGAATTATTCTTGAATTCCTTAAGGGGCACCTTCAAACTCAACCGGTGGTTAACCGTCGAGAACCGATGGTTATTGGCTATTGTCATTTGCCATTGTTCAGAACTCGTTTTGTAATACTAAACAAAATGTAAATATATGTAAATCTGTTTTACGCTCTCTTGCATAACCTTTGTTGATCTTCAACGGTTTACATTATCCATTGGTCTATATATGGTGGCATTTCATGAGGTGGGTCAAAAATGTGTTACATGGTCAAAATGGTCAAAAAAACCCATTTTTTGATATGATGTTAATATTATTGATCTCTTTCAATTCAAGTAACTTTTTAGCCAAATATCAGTTTTGTTTTGGAATAATGAGCTAATTAATGGTAAATTACTCCAAAGACGGCAATGCAAACTGAAATTTTCAAACGCGTTTTTCTCAAAATTGTCTGTTTTTACTAAAGCAAGTCATAAATTGGAATGATTAATGGTAAACAGTTCATTTTTTCAGGATATGTTATAAACACTCTATTAGTTACTTTGATGCATCGGGCTATTCCAGAAATTAATGGTACACCCCCTAAAGAAGGTATGGGATTCCAAAATATTTTGCATGAATTACTCAGTGGGAAATCCCAAAATAACTCAACGTTTTCCCTCCATGATGGTAAAGAAGGCATGGGAATTCTGAAATATTTTCGCCAAACCTGGAATTCCCAATTTTTTTCCAGAAATGATATGGACGCCTTCTTTAGGGGGTGGGGTGTACAGTTAATTTCTGGAATAGCCCATTAAACTTGAAGCATACCCCTTAGGGTCTTGGTGTTAATAACCTTCAATTAATTAGAGGCGGGCTATACAAGGGGAGAAAATGGTGATGATGTTTCAAATCATTCTGTCCTAATTCTTATTTGATGCAGCTTGATCCCCTGAACATTTGGACACCAAATTTGTCAAAATCGGACAGAAAATGAGAAGGTGCTGCCCCAAAAAACTGATCGAGGGGGGAGGGGGTCTGAGGAAGGTCTAAAAATGATAACTTTGCCAATTACTGTAATTATATACCAAATTTTAGCCATCCTAGTGACTATCTGTATGTATTTGAGGTCACAGAATCCATTTGTGAATGTTCCAGCAGTGTCAAACCTTCCGAAATGGTGATATTGTCTCAATTTGGCTATTTACCGCACCCGTAGGCACCCTTGTACTGCCAAGTTCAAACCATTGTCTCTCTTAAATTATGTAACCCATGAAGACCAAATTACTGCCACAAATAGCAGAAAGTGTAAGATTTCAAATGAGACATTAAACAAGTCCATAGGCCAAGGAGTAGTGAATTTACATCAAATTAAGTTGGAGAACCCATCAAAAAATGTAACAACACCACCTTTTTAGCATACCCACCTAATGACATGCCACCATATATAAGCCTTGAATTAACAAATAGGTAGACAAACTAAATAATATTTGAAAACCTTAATGCTATATTTTAATTGCATTCAAAATCTCCTTATCAGTTCATTGTGTCATTTGAATATCGAATATCCTATTTATGAATGTTTTTGCAGAAATTCAATACTAATTTAAACCATAAGAGATACATAAGTGATTGTGAATGTAAATTTAGTGTTGGTTTCAACTACCAAGATAACTTCAAGTGAATATCTATTCTAAAACTATTATTGAATTCATTTAGGGGCCGCTGTTAACGGACAAGAACAGCTGGTTATTTACGGTTGCCATTGTTTAGAGCAATAGGATCCGGCTAAAACTGGTCAACCGCCGGTTGAGTTTTGAGGTTTATACTAGTAATACTAAACACTGTTTGTGTTTGTAAATCTGTTTTAACGTCTCCTGTTTAACTTTTTTAAAATGTTGATCTTCAAAAGGAAAGGAAAACACATCATGTGTTTGGACTTTACAGTCTATTTTTCTTTTCCTTGATTACCATGCAATTGCACATTTTGTTTTATATACATTGTTTGTGATTTATGATGATTAAATAAATGGCGTTATTATTCAACGTTTTCCATTTTCCATTGGTCTATTTCATAGTCGTTACAAGTGTATACGTATTCATGTTGTACTATCATGTCATAAATTGAGGATTAATCGCTAAAGTGTCTATAGTATTCTATAAACAAAGAAATACGGTCTTAAATTAAAATTGTTTACATCTCTATCAATAAGTGTAAACAATAATTCAAAATAAAAGAAGATATCAGGACCTTCCCACCATGCCTCATCTCACTGGAAGTAAGGCGTGATGGGACGGTCCAGATATCTTCTTTTATTCAAAATACTTCTATTACTTAATGCGTAGCCGTGTGTCTGACTTTTTGTACCTGAGTACTCGGTTGGTATTTACAAGGCTTATGTTAGTTTGCATCAAGAACTGTTTTGCTTATTATCAATCTGCCGCCGGGAAATTTTTACAATTCTTAAAGAGGCAAAACCAGGGAGGCAACTTATTCGCAATATGGCTTTTTAATGACCCGCAACTGATTAGTTTTTATTTGCTGAAGTTCCATGAGCAAAAGACCTTTAGAATAAGTACCCAAAATGGTAATGTTGTAAAACAAAATATATTGAATAAAAACATATTTATAAGGTCTTCCGACATTAAATGAGATTTTCTAACATTTGATGTCTTTAATGCTCTCTTCTCAAATTTAAAAGAGCTCTGATGTATTTATTTTTGTGTCATTACATGGCGTCAACGTTGCTATGGTTTATACAGTCTAATATATGACACTCATCTCTGGTAACATGCTACAGATTTGAATGTTTGAAATCTGCTTTTAAAAAATAATGAATTAATAACTTCCTTACATAAATTCTTGAAACATTTTCGAAAGGCCTAAGTTGAAGCACCCAAAGATATAAAACCGATAAGTAAGATAATCTTTACACAATATGTTTTTCATTTGCAGCAGAAAGTAAACAGTACTTACATTTTTGCGAATAATGAAGGAATCAATCATGAAGTTGACATGAAGTTTATATTCCATTAGTGAGCTAATACGTTTTTGTTGACAATATTACTATTCCGGACAAAAGTTAGAAAAATTATATCCATTTGTTTAAAATGGTGATGCACTTTATTTTGTAACGTCATAATCATGTCATATTTCGGCCGATTACAAATTGTTATAGACTATAGATATATAAATTCTACTTGACCCACTTTCTGTTATTTTCGAAAAAGTCCAGGTCTAGGTAATTGACATTTGATATAAAATAAATGACGATAAAGTTTCTATTTTCAGTTTTACTTGAATCAATGATAAACACTGATATACAACGAATAACTAGGACATTGAAGTAAGAACACTTTACTTGACCTGAAATATTATATATAATTTTGCAAATTTATTTAATTTCTAACAAATTTGCAAAATAATATGAAACTTCTAGAAATCTTTACTTCACTTTGAGTTCTATTTCATTAAGAGGCAGGACATTAATTTGACCTTAACGTATCTAATTTTCCTGCTCCATTAATCACAGAAGAAATGACAAAAAAAACCCCGAAAGAATCAACATTAGTAGCAATGACAGAAAATATGGAAAATATCGATGTATTCTAGACACGTAAACACTTACTATATCGATAGCTTTATCGAATACTCTCAGGTGTACGCTAACAGCAGAATGCAAACGTCAAGGACCACTACAAGTAAGTAACAACATATGACAGATTTTCAAGAATTCTTTCATGTTTAAATTTCTAACCTTTCAACCAAGAGGTTTATAAAATTTGCTACACCTGTCGTAGTCATCGCATCTGCATACTGAAATATCTCTTTCCTGTCTTAATCTACCTAACCTACCTATAAGAAATATAACTACAGCGCCGCAGTTTAACTGAACAACTTAGTCAAATCTTTTTATCTATAACATACACAAATGCCAGGAGGCCATTGGCGGCCATTTTGGCAGCCATATTGGATTTTGTGGATACTATTTGACCTGACAATAATCCTACTAGTCTCATTGACTTCTTAGACCACTAAAACCTAGGTATAGACACCAAAATTGCACATTTTAGACATCTTGAAAAATACCAACTTCCGGAAGTCCGGATTTTTTAGATTTTTGATATGTTGTTACTGAAGACAAATACTACCTATATCAGTTAAAAAACCCTTTTGTTGCAATATGTTTGGGGTCAAACCATATATTCCCCGTCTAAAAGTGGAAATCGACGGTAAACTGGCTTGATATAATCTTGTGTTCGTATTCTTAGCATATTTCAAATAACATCTATTGTCGTTAATGTTATATACATAGACAAAGTAAAATTTATTCTACATTGCATGATTTAAGGGGATTTTTAGATCTTTGTTTCAGAAACGACTACTAATACAAAGTTTAAGAGTTCAATCGACAATCGCCAAAACGATTATCGTGCTCTGTTTTCAAGAAAAATACACTGATTGAAGTTTCGCTAGATGGTTGACAAATTAGTACTTGTTTGTGTAATTTTGGTAGAAGGATGTAAGTAAATGAAGCTCAAGGCGAAAACGTTGTGTTAGTTTCGTAATTACGGCGCAATGATTAGCTTCATTGTATATCCTATGGTATAACACGATGTAAGTTACTATGAAATATAAAATATTATAAGGAGATGAAGTGGTAAAAGATTTATCTCCGAAATCAAGGTTGCTTTTCTGATGTAGCAAATGTCACCGACGATGACAAATGAATTAATCTTTCCAAATACATATTTGTTTGAATTATAAATCTCACTTTCAGCTGAAGCGTCGACAGATATAATAACCGCGAGTAATTAAGGTTACAGTCCCTAAAAACGACTCGCTCGGCTGAATGTCATGTTTACTGCAAGTTTTTACCTACTTACACGTATCAGAATATCACAATTTTGGCGTACATATTGAAAAGAGTCTCTAGTTTTTACATGGAACTTTACTAGTGAAAAAAATAAAACATTACGTCCATTATCAAGGTCAAAATGACGCCTAAAGACTACTTCGAAAAAGTTGACCCCTTTTTGCCGAAACCTCAAAATTTCATGATGTGCGAACAATTAATAATAATTAAAAAGAACATATTTGTGAGCGCAAATAACATACAAACATCTCAATGCGCTATGAAAACATAAAAAAGAAATGGAAAAGAACAAAAATTACACAGTGTAGGCAGAGTTGAAGAGGAATGTTTTAAGCTGACCCTTGAATTGATTAATGGTTGGCAAGCTACGGACATGGGATGGGAGAGCATTCCATAGTATTGGGGCAGCGCTCAATATATGTTTTGGTGCGTGGGTTAATGACCATGAGATTATTATGCGGTCGTACACTGCCAGCCCAAAGGCTCCTAGGTTGTACATAGGGCCTGATAAGCTCAGTTACATAAGCAGGTGCAATACCATGGAATGCTTTATATGTAAGAGAAGAATTTTGTAATTTATTCTTTGTTCAATTGGTAGCCAATGCAGCTGGTCACGGAGGATTGGGGTTATGTGGTCACGTTTCCTAGTGAGAGAGATTAAACGAGCAGCCATATATTGGACTCTTTGGATTTTGTTAATTTCTTTTTGAGGAAGGCCGTATAGAAGTGAGTTGCAATTATCAATCCTGCTGATTACAAATGCCTGGATGAGTTTTTGAGTGGTGGGAGGATCAAGGAATTTCCGTAACCTGCCAATTTTGCTAAGAGCAAAGGTAGCAGACCGACACAGATTATTGACATGTTGGCTCATTGTTAGATGTTCATCAAATATAACACCGAGATCTTTAACATGGTTAGTCGCTTCAACAGAGGACTCACCGACATGTATGGATGGAAATTGCCTTGGAGAGGCAAACCGAGATGTAAAATGAATAAGCTCAGTCTTGCTATCATTGAGAACGAGAAAGTTTAATAACATCCAAGCCTTAACATCCCTTATACAATTTTCATTTTTTTCAATGGCAAGATCTTGATCATTAGCATTAAGACTTATGTACAATTGGGTATCATCTGCATACTTCATACAGGATAGACCATGTCTAGTGATGATACTCTCTAACGGGGCCGTATAAAGAATAAAGCAAATTGGTCCACATACGGTCCCTTGAGGCATGCCATAATCAACCTTCACAGGCGAAGATTTTACATCATCAATCAAGATACTTTGACTTCTATCCTGAAGATATGTCAGAAACCAATTGAGTGCAGAGCCTCCGACACCATAGCGTGATTGGATGCGATTAATAAACAATGTATGGTGTATGGTTTCGAAGGCTGCTGATAAGGCACGACTGTGAAACGTTTCCGATAGAGCTATCGGATTCCGATAGACATATCGTATTGTTTGTCTCATATGCATGATAATTCTAAAGTCATTTTTGGTTGATAAATATCATTATTAACCTTTGTAGGACTGATTGAAGAATAAAAATGGATCAAACTGTTTTCATATTTTGTGGTACTGATATATTTTCTATCGTAAACAGTTGTCGGAATCCGATAACTCTATCGTATTTATAACACAGTTGCGCCTAAATCCAGGAGGACTAAGATACTCTCACCGCCTTGTTTATCAAGATTCATAAGAATATCACTGTAAACACGAGTTAGTGCTGTTTCAATGCTATGAAACTGTCTGTAAGCCGACTGAGAAGAAGCAAACAGGTGGTTAGAGTCTAAAAAGGCAACAAACTGCTTCATGGCACAACGTTCAATTGTGTTTCCCCAAAACGACAAGTTTGAGATAGGCCTATAGTTTTTATAGACTTCAGGATCCAAGTTTGGCTTCTTCAGAATCGGTGTTACAAGGGCAGATTCAGGGCACTGGGAAACAGTCCTGATTTCAGAGACATATTAACAATGCTAGCAATATGAGGTAATAGTAACTCCAGATTGTCTGAAATCAAACCGGCAGGAAATGGATCAAGGGAACAAGATTTTATTTTTGATCCTTTTATGACTTTTATGATGTCGCTATCAGACATGTGACAACATTTGGAGAATGTGCTACTACGCTGTTCTTCAGAGTGTTTTTTGATCGCCTGATTATTCGCATTCGACTGGTTTCAAATTTTCACACGATTGTAGGCTTGATACTTCTTACTGAATTTCAAACAATATTTTATAAATTTGCTGAGTTGATTTTGAATGATAATGTAACAAACCCGCGTTGTTTTGCCCGAAAATCCGGACGTGAATTACGACTCTGAGTTCGCCCTGTTTGAACTGTGAATTGCCTGTTTTAAGAAATTATCTACATTTTGTCTGATATACACATTCGCATAATTTACTTACAAAGTGAGCATTCCAATGAGGCAAAAATTTGCAATATTTATGTAAACAAAAGAAAAATACGGCATTCTAATGTTTATGTTTTAGATTTTAGTTCATGATCTCAACGCTGCCTTGATAGCTCAGCGGTAGATCCCTCGCTTCGTAATGCATGACTAACCCCTGCCATAATCCATGGTTCGAGTCGCTGCAAAGGCAGTGGAAACTATTTACCTTTTCATGATTAAAAATAGTTAGGTTTCAAACTTTCCTGAGCAGATGGATTCCCTTTACCCTTAATACATAATAGAAAAGACTAACAAATAAGTTTACCTCCTGCAGATAACAGAGGTCCTCGTCATCAATTGGGTTGATATCTTATTAAAGCTAATGTGCTTCTACTGACTGTATTTTGATAATGGCAAAGTAAACAGAATAAAACAGGTATTTGTCGTCATATAGCTCAAAGTATCTCAAATTGGTAAGACGTGTATGACGAAATAGAGACATTGGTCTTCGTTTCGTTGAATGTCCCCAAAGATATTTACTTGAATCACGACTTGACATACTTCATACTTTCTAACCACAGATATTGGAAACACGGATGCCATTTCAGTGGATGTTAAAACGTTATACTATACAGTGAATACATGTCACTTGAGATATGCCTGATTATTCGCATTCGACTGGTTTCAAATTTTCACAGATTGTAGGCTTGATACTTCTTATTGAATTTCAAACAATATTTTATAAATATGCTGAGCTGATTTTGAATGATAATGTAACAAACCCGCGTTGTTTTGCCCGAAAATTCGGACGTGAATTACGACTCTGAGTTCGCCCTGTTTGAACTGTGAATTGCCTATTTTAAGAAATTATCTACATTTTGTCTGATATACGCATTCGCATAATTTACTTACAAAGTAAGCATTCCAATGAGGCAAAAATTTGCAATATTTATGTAAACAAAAGAAAAATACGGCATTTTAATGTTTATGTTTTAGATTTTAGTTCATGATCTCAACGCTGCCTTGACTAACCCCTGCCATAATCCATGGTTCGAGTCGCCGCAAAGGCAGTGGAAACTATTTATCTTTTCATGATTAAAAATAGTTAGGATTCACATTTTCCTGAGCAGATGGATTCCCTTTACCCTTAATAAATTTACATAATAGAAACGATTAACAAATAAGATTACCTCCTGCAGATAACAGAAATCCTCGTCATCAATTGGGTTGATATCTTATTAAAGCTAATGTACTTCTACTGACTGTATTTTGATAAGGGCAAAGTAAACAGAATAAAACAGGTATTTGTCGTCATATAGCTCAAAGTATCTCAAATTAGTAAGATGTGTATGACGAAATAGAGACATTGGTCTTCGTTTCGTTGAATGTCCCCAAAGATATTTACTAAAATCACGACTTGACATTCTTTCTAACCACAGATATTAGAAACACGGATGCCATGTCGACGGATGTTGAAACGTTAATCTATACAGTGAATATATGTGACCGTTCAGCTCAAAACAGCAGTAAATGCCAGCTCTTGCCATTTTCACTTTTTTACTCATTTGCAAAGACCATGCTTGAAGGATTAAAATTACACCTTAATGAACTTCACACGATTTCCAGAGGTCAAGTTATAGTCCGTTAAAGGTTGTCAGGGAGTAAAACGTATAACTGAGATAAATTCGTTCAAAGATTAGTAAGCCGTATATTTTCTGTTGATCGTCTTAAGAATATGCCAATTTATTTCACCTTTCCTATCATTTTCTTGAAATGAAACTTTGCTGGTATTTTGTAGTAAGCACTAGGATTGTGAATTTGTCAAAAAATCAATTTCGGCAAATTATGACCTTGACATGTATTTTGCAAAATGAAGTTTCTGGCATTTACTGCTCATACGGGCTGGAAGGTCACATATGTCACTTGAGCAAAGCAAACGGTATTTGCATACAAAAAGCTTATTTACTAAACATTAAGGGCCTTATGAACACAAAACATGACAAAACAAACTATTAAATAATTGTATTTATATTAAAATACAAATGCGATTTTCAGCGACATTTGATTTTACAAATTTTAGTTCTTACAATGTATATAGTTGAAGTGTATTTTGTCTAGATAGGCGAATAATTAGCATGTTTTCCATTAGCGTCACTTTAGATAACACTACTGCATCGTTATATATTTCTCACCCGAGTGTTTTCTTTTCTTGAAAGTGATATGCTTAAATATCTTAACAGTGAAAAGAGGTGTTTCAACCGATATTTGTGCTGCCAGATTGCGCCTGTCTGTCAATACTTGACAGCAGATAATGGCTACTTGAAGATAAAGCTAAGTTGTCGCAAAAGGTGTATCTTTAAATGATACTCAGTCAAACTGATTCTTTTGCATACTGGAGAAAAAGTTCCACCTTCCCTGTTCAAGTATCTATATATGTTTGGCACTTTTGATTGCAGTTAATGTACATCTCCTAAAAGCTGCTAAGGAATTTTCTTAAATCTTTGTCGAGAAAGTTATGAACTTTTAAAGATTTCTCGTCTTAACATGGATAAAAATCATTCTGAGTGAATCAAAAACACCATGAAGAACAATGCAGTAGCACATTCACCCAATTCTGCCATATACCCAAATGCGACGTCTTGAAAAGCATTAAACAGAATTGCCTCTGAAACTGGGCGTCCGAAACCCATTGTCTCCCAGACAATTGATATTAAAGCTAGATGTCCTACATGAATACCTATGCTATAAAAGATAGATTTACAGATATTCACAACAATATTTTTGACTTAATTAATGAGACACTAGGTTTGTTCCCTGGTAAAATATTTGATGGAAAAATCGGGACGGAAAAAAAGCAATGAGACAAAAACAAACATGAGTAGCAAACTTAGGATAAATCGTGAAGAAAGCAGCAATAAACTCCGTACATAAGATTTCGTTTAAAAAATATGCATGGATGCGTTTAACATTAACAAAAGAAAGACAGCATTTAAAAATGCATACACGACTTTACGCTCATTTTATACGAGCAAGGCTAGAGTTAGAGTAAATAAAGTGAATTAATTCAAAAGTAGTTGAAACAAGTTAACATAGGTAACAGATATCCTCTTGAAGCCATGAAAGAAGATAAACTAATATCGATTTTGTGGAAATTCGATGCTGTCAACACATTATGATTTACATTTCAAACGCTTATGTATCACTTATGTGTTAATTCAGCATCGGATTTCAAAACGGGTGATGCAGGATGCTCAAAAGACCGTATAATGAACGGATGTTTTTAAATTCTGAAGTGCAAAAGAAATAAAGCTCCAAAATGTTCAAATATCAATGAGTTTGTGTTGATATTTATTTGCAATTTACAAACGGTAGCGGCTTTTACAAGAAAATATGAAACATTTTGTAGAATAGATATATGGATATGTTATAGATCTTGTAACAGAGTCTGATTGTTTGTTGTATAGTATTATAAACGTTATTTCAAAACATTCTGCAAGGCCTTATATTGCAATGACGTCCAAAACCTGAAATATTTTATAAGCGTTCAATAATTGAAGGAATCTAAATTTTACCAAATGTTTTCAACGCTAAAATAGTTGGTACTGAAGCGGATCGCATCTCTTTTAGTGATATTTTAATAATTCGATGAAGTGGTGCAAAATAGAGTGATGGGGCCCCTATTTTTTTTTAATTATTTATTTTCTTAAACTTGGCGTCTAGCCACCTTAAACAATTTATTGGAGTATGCAAATATTAGCCATGACGTAACCGCTGGCCAATCAGAGCGCGGCACGCAACCCGCCCCTGCTAGCTAAGCGATTCACCCGTCCAATCGTCCATTTTGTTCATGGACATCAAACGAAAGTAAAAGCAAAGTATGATTCAGATTCCAGATCTTATTGTAAATAAAGAGGTGGATAAAATGAGTTTGTTATTTTTGTAGTGAGAAACAATGCAACTAAAGTCTGTCCCTTGTCTTACTATATTGTCTTGTTAACGGTGCAATACGTGGGCTTCTATCGCCCACAGCTTTTTCAGGCCCTACACAAAATTTACAGTGGTGCATTCCGCACCTGGTGTCAACCCGGCCTATTCTGACGTTCATTATCAAAAACTTCCAACATTTTTAAGGGTTCAAAATTCACACGAGGCGCCTGTCCGCTACAGTACCGTCAATATAGCTCGATCACCAGCTACACATCACTAACAAACTGATCTCTGTTTTTTCAAGAAAGTAATTAAATCCTAAGCGAAATTTTCATTGCAAGGTTAAAACTATTTAAAGGGATTTCCATTTGAATTACAAAGATTTGATATAAGTATAATGCCAGTATCATTTGCATGTTTAATATCCTTGTAATATAAGATTTCCAAAAATGTATACTAGTTTAATTTCCATTGGCTTGTAAGCAGCTCGCTCTCTCTCAATATAATGAGTTCAGTTTCCAATATTTACCAAATATATGAAGACAGAACAGGTTGAATGACTTTTACCAGACAGTTGGAGCAAGAGCCTACTTTGAGACAGCCTTGTCAATGCTGATTCTATACATCTAGTTCGTGTTTACTGCATTTGGCAGACAATTTACCACTTGTGTGACTTATATGCATTGACACATTATTTGCGATCTGTCATTGACCGACTTTCGTGGCATATAACGTGTAAGGTTCTCTGTTAAATTAAGAAGGATACAATTTGATGCATGCTCCGAGGCTGTATCACCGTAGCTTTATGAATTAAAACTGCATAACACGTATTTCAACGAGTCAGTGATACAGAAAACAAGCTATACATGTCATTCAAAGGTACTAAAACTTCACAGTAGAACAAATACTTTGTGTTGTTGTCTTGTTTGAAAAGTAGTGTGTTAAGATTTGTTTCAACGTAGTATCATTGTCCATAGCATGTTTGTTCATTAGGGAAGGACTACATTAACCCGGTGTCCTTATTCTTGAAAAATAAAATATTCTTGAAAATTAATTGCGATTTAAATGCGATTTAAGTATGATTGGGTTTTGAAAATCTTAGATTTTACAAACGAACACACATAAAGGTTGGAATTATTTTGTCTAGACAGGCTAACACTTTTCCATTAGCGTGTTTGACAGTCACTTTAGATAACTACTACTGCATCATTTTGTCTCACTTAAGTGTTTTCTTTTCTTGAAAGTGATATGCCTAAATATCTTAACAGTGAAAAAGAGGTTTTCCAACCGATTTTTGCGCTGCCAGATTGTCAATACTTAATAGCAGATACTGGCTACTCGACAATAAAAGCCAAGTTGTTGCGAATGATATATCTAATTAAATCTGACCATTTTCTGGAGAAGCACATTTTACAACCATATTTCTCTCATATGTAAACAATTTAGGGGCCTTTAACAATTTCAATCTATGAATGAAGTTTCTGGATAATATTGACCAAACAACTAGGAAAAGAAACCAGAGCAAGAACCTTATTTGAGACAGTCTTGTCAATAATGTTTGTATATATGCATCAATTTTAGGTAAACCGCATTTGGCAGATAGTTTTCTACTTGTGTCAAATCGACATATTGTTTGCGATCTGTGATCGACCGACTTTTCATGACATATTACGTGTAAGTGTTACATCAAACTCAAACTTTTAAATTGATTCTGTGCGATACAGAGCATAAAGTATACATTCAATTGAAATAATATCGGGGGAAAATGGGTTCATTTATGAACTGTGACACAGGGACATTCAATATTTCACTAAGAAAAGTACTATGGTAAATAAACCACGCACCCATAATGATTTGTTTTGGTAAAACACTTCTCATCATTCATTAATTACCGGTCGAGCAACGGGTTTATGAAGATTGCCGGACTCGATTTGGGTTTTCTCGTCTACACTCTTCTTCTGATTTTTATATGCCCTATCATTGAACATCAAATCAACGGATGCAAAGAAGAAATACCTTTTTGAAAGGGACTTGGAAGCTTCATGCATGACAGACATTTAATACACGAGTGCTGAGAATTCAACATGTTGAATAGGGAACTCTAAATCACATTCAGCTTCAGAATTGATCGATTGTGTTCTATCTACAAATAACACAATTCTTGCCATTTTGCCAGTGGTGCAATGCTACCATCTGAGGGATTACGGCTGAAACACTGTTACTTCTGTCAGTCATGCAAAGTTGACGAAATGTATCTTGTTAATTACTGAAGGATCTATACTAGTGATGAATAGATTGTACAACTGTGAGAGGCATCGTGATGCAAAAATCTGAATAGATAAAGCAAACTCATTCAGGATTTATTTACATTAGGCATGGATGGAGCTCAAATGATTAAGCTACAAGTGGTTATCACACTTAAAGATACATGTCCACCCGACGTGCCAGTTGCTTGATACCAACAAAAATGAAAGACAAATTGCTTTGTATTAAAAATAATTAAAACATTTGTTTTTGTTTTACAAAAATAGAAAAGAATTCCAGACACTTCGTAAAAATGATAATTATAATGTCCATTTATAAATACCAAGAGCGTAATTATATATAATATACTAGAAAAAATATTGCACCATAATTGAATGTACTTTTGGTACCAATTTTTAAAGCATCAACTCAGCGTTAGAATTAGTTAATCATAATAATATAATCTCTTAATCTATCCAAACTATTGATATAATTTAAAATACATATGTTTATGCGATATACATGAAAAACACTAGTTTATTTAATTTTTATTTCAGAGTGAAATTATTATATATTTTTATCTGTGACTTTCTACTCAATTCGCTAGATTAGGTCGCATATTATTAAAAGATATATACAAATCGTTAATTTTAATC
>JXSR01S051908.1:0-14130 GCA_000969725.1 Ophiothrix spiculata
TGGTAAAAGGCTTGTATTGTGTTTGCTAAGTAAAATAAGAAAATAAATGATGCTAAAGGTTTTTTCTTACATGATACCAAAGTCACTTTAATTGTTATAACGAAACAAGCATGGTATACAGTGCGATAGATTCGATATTTAGCTATAAATAACAAACAGTCAGAAAAAAATAAGCAAAAAAGGTACCAAATGCCTTTAGGTGAAATTGATTTGACCGTCCTATTTCAATTTTAAAAACAGTGTATCATTGTCCAAATAAAGCAGGTATTAAATTAAATTAAGTCATTTTATAATAAAGGCTCGGAACACTAAATTTACCACAAAACATTTAAAGGAACGCACGCAAGTCCAGACGAAATACACCGGGTTGATACCTCCAGTTGCATTTGCTAGAAATTGACGATTAGAGTAAACAAACGATCAATTAGTGGATATTTTGTTTATCGAAATTGAAAGTCTAGTATTCGTTATGTAATGCAGCGATAAATTGTTAACATAAACTAAGTCATCATTTTTTTATTCCTTCTTGTAACACCGGGTTCAAAAACAAGATAATATCGAGGTGATGAGAGCCACAAGGCCGTATTTGCATTTGTAACAATCCCGAAAACTGTTAGACCTTTCGGGTCTTTCCAGATGAATAATCCTATACACACGTGTAAACGTTTATTAATCTTGAAAGCACACCCAGGTCTTAAATCATTTGTTGCAGGGATTGATTGCCTTGCAGATACGGCCTTGTGGCTATCAACCCTCGATATCTTATTATTATGACATTACCCATGTTTGATCTCTGAAAAAATCATATTCCATCCATAAAGGAAGAAAGATATAAGTCATCAAAAGATCTGAATTTTAAATTGCTTTCAAAGATATATTTTTATTCAACGTTTGTGTCTCGGGCTGTGTGTGGGAGTGGGGCAGTTGGAGTATGTGGGGTGTGTTTGGGGTGTGTTTACTTGCAGTATGAAATATATGTATATATTCGACCTGAAAGTAAACCGTTTCCCATCAAAGGACTTGATAATGAGCAAATTATTCTTCTAACCTTGCTGATATTAAAAGCACTATATTCAAAAAGTTAACAGTCAACCTATGAATTACATCTGACTAGTCAAAGCAAAACCTCTTTATATATGGTAAATGTAAATGGCAAATCATACAGGTGAGTATTTGCTACATCAGATGAAAACCAAAACGATTAAGTTCAGTCTTTTGTCCGACAGATTTTTTGACATAAAAATAACTCTTGATATTTCCTTTTGTCAGACAAGTCTTACATTTGTACAGACAACTAAGTGTCAATTAATTTGTAATTTATAAACAAAACAAAGTCATTGTAATAAATTGTAATAACTTTGAAAACATTTTACAACATGTTACCGCCTCTCTTTTTTTTTGTTTTTCCTCCCCCTTTTCTCTTTTTTAAAACCGTTTATTTCTTCTGGCTCTTGGGGGAAATTAATTTTCCCCGTCCCTTGGCGTTGCTTCTGCAATCAAAGTGTTTTATAACGTAATATGCGATATTAAAGACCAAGAATTAACTATTGAGGTTTGATATGTTTGAAAGTTTTTGTTCATTTCCTCAAAATATTGATCAACTTTCATTTGCTTCTTTAGAATAACGAACAGCATCATATTGTATTTCGTCGTCAATGATGTTATAGACGCAACAAGTTCCAGTTTCACAAACAGGGTAAACAGGACATAATTAAATATCATTGATCCCAAGCATCAAATGGATATTCGATTACAGTGTTTTCACGGTGGTTTTTGTTGTTTTGCCATGGTGCTTAAAGGCTTTGTCAGACATCACCGTATAGAGCAAAACGTACGAATAACGTACACAAGTTTCACGTATTGAATGTGTGCTAGACGGACCACCACCGTATGACTAACGAATTAAATGTATCATAACGGACAGACCTTATGGATAACGTATTGAACGTACTTGTAACGAGCACATGACGAACAACAATGCATAAAACAAAACAATTATGATAAAGTACGTTTGGCGTAAGTTTTGCTTAATACGGTGATTTGTGACAGACTCTTTACAGATCATTTCATTACGCTAGACACGGTACTTTCGATTAGCATGTCTGACTATGCTGTTATAGGTCATTCATAACACTATTTTACAAAACTTCGATTAATAGCAATATGGGTCAGTTCACTATCAAAATACTCAAAACCTAAGAAAAGACTTATTTGGCAGCCATTTAGGGCCACATTTTGAAGTTCAAGCTACGTTGTGACCCTTAAGGGCACAATCTGTTTATTGTTTGAAAAATAATAATTCTGTTTTAAGGCCAACGAATCCCATTTGAAGCGAAAAAAAAATGTATTTTTGTATCAATTCGTACTCCATATTTGGTGCCATTTTGATTTTTAAACATGTGCTCTACATAATTTATGGTGAAATGTTTATGTTGTAATTCTCCCAGGTCACTTTTTTCAAGGCATTAATTTGAATATTCGTTGTATAAAATGTTGTTACAGAGTTGCTATAACCAATTTTAAGCCAACAATTACATTTTGCGGCCAATTTGGATTTAAAGAAAAATTTTTCTGTTGAAACCTTATAGCTATTTTTATTTGATAATTTTTTATTATCTTGTGTTTTCAATGGTGTTTTAAAGTCTCTCAAAATTCTCAAACTGCGAATGAAAAGTAATATAGGCGAAGTGTTTTATTACTTTTAAATCTAGGACAGATACATAAAATCTCCTTATGAAACCAAATAAATAATAGTGCTTCTTAATTATAAAGGATAACTGCATGTGACAGAACGTTGGAACCTTTAGAAGAGTTTAATTTAAATTGACCATTGTAGGTCACTTGCTGATTGTGCGCTTAATTTTGCTAGCTGAAATGTTAAAAGAATACCGTGATACAAACAATGGTCAGGTTAGTAGTGTAATGATCTTACTGAATCGAGCATGACACACTACGTAACAGGTAATATATATATACTAGATACTAGCTACAAATAGTCAGAAACAATAAAAGAAATCTTACAAACGGCTCAAAGGTATAATTGATTTAACACAAACCTTTTTATTATCCTAAAACCAGTCAAGATTGAAGGTAATTGATTTCACAGTTGTATTTCAATCCCCAAAACATAGCTCCTTTTCTTGAAAGCTGCTTGATAAATTCGGCATTTAATAAATGCAAGTTACATTTTGCCATGCATCAGCTAGTTTATGAATAAAACACCACCATTACTTCTATGGAACAGTGTTTAAAGGATTCTGTGCTAATTTTAAGGCTGAAAAAAAAAATAGACATAATTATGTTTTCTGATTTAGTAACAATAATATTGTAATAATGTCCCGGGGGGCCACTCAAGTATAATGCTGCAAGAAAAAGGTGAATTAAGATTGTTTTTTAGGACAAAAGGGTGTATCAGGTGACACCTTTTAGGGTATAAAAAACAGCAATTTTAGCTCATTTTCAAGAAAAAGGGTAATTTTTCACACCCTAGTGTTAAAATGGTGACGGTAAATTGCCGATTTAGGGTGTGAATGGGTGAATAAGGGTATATTTTGGCTTTAGAAACAATCACCCTTTAGGGGGTATTTTGAAAATCTGTGGTCACGCTATGCCTGCAACATTTTTACTTGAGTGCCCCCCCCCCCGGGAATAATGTTTCCTGGCAGGTATAAATTCTACCAATAACCATAGCTAGGTACGTGGTAGCTAACAATCAGAGAGTGGACTCAAGGGATATACACTCTATGCAGCGCCCGTAAATGGGGCATTTGCACAGGGGACCAACTGAGCAATTACAGTAAAGTTTCTTTTCCAAGGAAATAAAACAAAAAACCGCCGTATTAGGAGTCTCGTGCTCTAACCGCTCGGCAAAGCTCCCCTCTAGAGTGTATGGAAGTTTAGTGCATATTTAAAGGAACCCGTCATACTATAACTATTTGCAGTATGAAAGCATGTAATCTTTTACATTTTTCCTATTTAAATCTTCAAACATTTTTCACATGATTTCACATTGTTCTGTTCTGAGCAGATGGAGAATATTTACCCTGAAACACACGATTTCTGTAATTTTACTTTCACTTTTCGATTTCATTTTCAGCTTTGCTTTGCCTTTTACTCAAAGTCGATTAGTTATTACACTGATATTCACAATTGCAGGGAATTTAGAATTAGACTGTGCATATGGATTGTTGAATGTGTAAATACTGTGCAATTCCATTGGCTCTCTTTCAAAAGCAGGATCGAGTTCAGAATCTTTTTACTAGTCTTTAAATACCTTTATCAGTGGGTTTCCAAATATCTCTTATCATATATCTCCCTAGGCCTTAATAAGTTTGTCAGAAGTAGCAATTTCACCTTTTCAGGCTCTGTGTACAACACCATTTTTCTTTCTTTACCTACGCTAGCTTTTTGAAGCTCATGTTTTTTTTTTCAATTTAAGTTTGTTTCCTACACATTTTTTAAACGCTACGATCAGTAAGTAGTAGTGCTTTATAAAATAATGTATGTATGTATGTATGTATGTATGTATGCATCTAACGTAGTGCAACACTTAAGTGTATGTGGCGGCCCCCTTTTCAGTCACAATTTGCCAAATGTCTACAACTCTTCTTTGGGGTCAAGTGTCAATAAGGTCACTGACCTCGAATCTGTCCTTAAACTCCAGTTGAAGGATGAAGCACATCATCTGAGGTTGGTAAAATTGGTGTTGAGAACATCGGATAAATTACAAAGAATGATTTATACCAACACAGATGAACTTTTATTCTCGATATAATACTATTGTTTATCCTGCGTATTTCTGTTAACCGATTTTGGTAATATTTATTCGAACTACTATTCTTTCTCAGAGCAAGGTTTGTCAAGATAATGTGTTAAACAAAATAAAACCAAAACAAAACAAAACAAACATAATTTTGTCATTTTATTTCAAAATGGTGACCACTTATATCATCTTTCTAAAACATTTTGACATGTTCTTATACAGACTAGACATTAAATATGGAATATATTTTTTGTGTTGTTTTCAATCTTGAATAATCCGCCATATCTCGGTATATGAAAACTCTAGGGATGTGTATTTCTTCATATTTTTAGACATACATGTCTACATTTGAACTAAGGCCCTTTTTGTGTATACCTAGGTGACACAGAGAAAATGGTGAACTTGAAAGCACAAAAACCTTAGGGGCCAAACACATGCACCATAATACGGTATTACGGAAATTAAATTTGCCGTAGTTTCTTTAATACTTTACCTGGACCCTTGAAATTTTACAAGGTTATTTTACATATTGTTGGTTACAAATTATGACCAAATACTCTTTGCTATGTTATCCATAAGAAGCGTACGGCGCATGAACTCTCCATGCAGACATTCCACTAGTGATTGGAGAGTTCGGACAGGCGTATCAGCCCAAGTATCAAGCACAGCCTAAAGATACTCCTATACATTGTGGTTTGATGTAACTTGTTGTTCATCGATATGTTACTTCAGCCGAGAAGTCCTCAATAGAGTTTATGTCTGGAGATCTTACAAAACAGGGAAAGTGTCCAACCCCATGATCTTTTATAAAACAAGCACGTATTAAGAACATTTGTAAACTATCACTTTATTCAAAGTTTTGGAAACCCCTGGAGAAAATATCTTGACCAAACACCTTTCCCAGCGACGCTTTGACTGAGCTACAGATCAATTTCCATTTTAAGTCCCATCAATGAGATAACGTTGTCTTCAGAGCTTAGACTAAATTTGAAATATACTGCCAATATGGACGCTTAAGGGCCGCATATTTACATAGAAGGGTTATACTGCAGCGTGCATGCTATCAACAATGTATCCAGAAGGAGGTAACATTAACTTCTGGATGCTTTCCATGCAGGTGGAAAATCGGCCATGAGCACCTTGGAAGGCAGCTTCCATTAGCACCAGTAGAGATGCATTCTAGAAGCATTGATAATGTCATTGGCTAGAGGCTTCTTCGGAAACATTTTATGCTCCACTATGACATCTTTCGCCTCCGTCGTGCTCGTACAATCCGGACTTTCCTGGAAGATCAGGGTGTCGAGTTCTATCCTTGTCCGGCAAGAACTTCGGATATTAATCCTTATGAGAATATTTGGGTTAAGAAACACATTGGAATAACAGCATTTTATATTGATCCTCCGAGGTGAAGGGGTGTTGTGGGGCTGTGTTTGGTGCTTTGGCTGAGATACCCGAAAAAACTCTCCAATAACAAATGGAAAGCATGTCATGGAGAGTCATGACGTGTACGCTTCTTAATGAGAACAGAGGAAATATTGATTGATCAGAAATTATCACTAACATTGTGTTAATCAACTCTGTTGAGTTTCATATTTCTAGGTAACGTATGAAAGAAAACATAGCAAATTCATTTTCCTTTATTCAATATTGCGGTGCATGGGTTTGGATCTAATTTTCTGAGTTATTTGTATCTTAAAGTTTCCCATTGTCTCTATGTCACTTCAGTGGACTTCAAAGTACCCTTGATTTGAAGTTTATAAGTGTAGTTACAAACATGAGAAAGCAAACGTCTCCAAAATTAGTACATGCAGAGATATGGCGGGTTATTCAAGATGGAAACCAACAGAAAAAATATATTCCATATTTAATGTCAAGTCTGTATCATAACGTCGTATGTTGATTTAGAAAATACACAATAAATGACACTTTATATTGATTGATTGACATGTGAGACAGTTTAACTAAAGATAACTTCTATTCCACATGGATATTGTATGCTTAGGAACAGATAAAATCAAACATATTTATTCTGAAGATGTGACTGACCGCCAGTTCTATGTTGTCTCGAGAGATTTCAAGATAAAACACATCCCCATCAAGTGGATATTCAAACAAAGTTGTCAAGGCAACGCCTACATAAGCAAGGTCTCTAAAATCATTGGTCAATGTAATACAATAAGAATTCAAGTTTTATTACGGACTTATACATGCAAATACATGTGCAACTGAAAATTGAAAATAATATAATCTACTTTGTTCAATATATCTTTTTTGTTTTAAGGTAATCTATTTATTATTATATGAAGCCGACACTTATTGATTCTTTACAACTTACAAGTTTATACTTTAGACTATAAAATTTGCTGTTAGTTATCAATACCGTAATGCTTCTTTCATATAGGTAATTTTGTTTTCTCTTCAAAAAGCGCCTGGATATCATAGCTGATTAATTTATAAAAAAATATATGTAATAACACACTATAGGGTAAACCTGTTTAAAATGTATGTCTTAACACATAATATTAAAAGTCATTAATTTAATTGTTATGCTAGCCGGAGCAAAAAACAAATTCTTCAGTTATAAGCTATGAGAAGTAAAATAACGTTTCTTCTTGAATGAAGAACACAATATTTTTACATGTGGAATGGACACATAGTATATCTCCATTAAAGGAACTGAAAAATCCACAAGTGCATTTGCGGTATTTAGATATAATCTTTACAATCATCAGTCATTCTATTTGAATTGACCATTGTAGGTCAAAAGCATAATTATAGTAGCTTATGCTTGCGGAGTTTAAATGAAAAAAGAAACAATACTGAGGTTTGTTCTCATATAAATTTATAAACACTTTAATTTGCATGACGAATTGAGCATAGCATACAACGTGATCGTTTAGGTATACACGCGCTACAAACAGTCAGAGAGAATAAACGCTTTAGTTAATTTTAGGAATACCGAATTAACTGATTCAGAAGTACATTTAAAGTAAACCACTTAAGTTTATTCAGGATAAACACATGAATTTACCTATTTTAAGTTTCCAAGAAGGGTCAATATAACGTAGAAAACCATATCGACCATAAAATGACTCTCAAGTAAACGATTACTTAGTATGACATATAATGGAAATTGAAAGGCAAGTGAATAGATTTTTTTATTTATCTTATGTTGGTATTCCTTCTTTACGTATATACAAAACGTTCAAGAACTATAAGATATTTGACGCCCATATAGGTTTTTTCAAGGGGAAAATCAGACATTAGAAGACAGCTTGGCCAATGAAAAATCTGCAATTCATGTCGCTTGAAGTAGGAGTGTATACAAGTATTTTCAACATCCGTCGAAACACAAAAATAATCAAATCAATTCTTCATCAGGAAGATAATTATGTTCATTTTGGAGAAGAACACTCTATATATTTCCTTTTTTGTCAAATAAAAGGGTCTATCGAGAACAATATACTCGAGGAAAAACCTTAAGCGGTCTTTTGAATATAAGGCACTCAAAGTGACTTTAGAATGTATTACGGAATAATAAACCGAGTCACAACAACTGTTGCCTGCTATTTGAATTTCTTTAATCTATAGATCAACTTTCATACCTTATTTCATTGCCCGTAATCTTATAGACCAAAACCGAAGCAACGAGTTCCAGTTTCACGAATTTCATAAACTAGACAAACACGACGTAATTAAATATCGACATCAAATGGATATTATGTTACTATCTTTTCACGATGTCTTTTGGTGTTTTGCAGTAATGCTACATAGATGATCCATTCACTACGCTAGACACATCACTTTTGAATACAGCATGACAGAAAGGTTTATGTAGGTCATCCAAAAGACTTCATACTGTACTTCAATATCAATCTGTTCGCCTTTACCTGACATATTCGGGTTATGAAAATATGGAATAGAAATAAAGGTGCGGGGATTAGTAACTCTCACGGGACGTCTATGAAAATTGCATTGACTATAGGGTGTCAGCGATTACACGGAAATGGCTTTAACTTAGGACTGAAATGATATCAATTGGCTTAGATGAAAATCATATTGAGTTTGCAAGTCCAAATCTAATTGAGATAGTGTAGCCGAAAAGTGTATCAACTTATAAAATGATATACTTAGTATTTTTTCATATTGGAATGTGAAAAAATTATCTTACAACAGCTAGGCCTTTTTATATTAGTGAACAAATACAAAATGTCGGCACGTTAATTGCTATATAATACTCTAATTAAATAAACAGTGCTCCTTGCAAGATTTTGCTGATCAGACTTTTATTTAAAAGTCATTCTATGGCCAATAGGTCTTCACTTTCTTATGAAAATGCGTAAATGATAAGTTATTTATTTAATTAATTCCTAATTACTAGAGTTCCATTTGAAGTGTTGTACATATTAGTTTTAATATTGAGAAAAAAAGCAAAAGAAGTGAGTATCGCGTTTGTTTAATGCAGTAATTTGAAACTGAATAGGAATTGTTATATATATAAATAAGTCTAAAACACTCTTCAGCTTCATGATTGTGTATCCATACCACCCATTAGAATACTAAAAACATATTTGTTACAAATCTGACCAGATCAACATAGTAAGCAGCCTCAATAAGCATTTGTTGGTAAATATGCATTTTGTAAACTCGATTTTGCCATCTACTATGTATATCTTCTAAAACAATATTGTGCTCCACTATGACAACGCTTTTCTTCGAGCTTGTAAGAAAAGAAGTAACAAACCTTGTATTTGAACTTGACAAATGTAACATTTGCTTTCAAATTAACTACGTTACTTGTTTCATACTGTTAGTCAGCAACTGAACTACTAACTATATGATTCATGACGCTTAGATTCCCCTTATATGAATCGCACCCGAAGCACGCGATACCGGCCTGGAATGCCCGACATCTCAGTTCTATTCAAATTTTATCAGGTGTAAAACGAAGTGACAAACTCACCCAGTAACTGGATCAGGCAAATTACCTGACAATAGTTAGTGCAATGCTTTTGTTTGGTGATCACTTCGTTTAATCTTTTGTTATGTTTGTTATGTGTTATCCTATTATCACCCAGATAACTGGATCGTTTACTGGTTTGGAACTATCCACGTACGGGCTAAATGTACGTAATGTAGAACTATCGTGCTTTTCAGTAGCTGTATTTATGAAAAAGTTAACCAATGTCTTACAATGAACTTATACTAATAATGTATTCAGGACATTATACGTTACTTGCCTTAAACTTTTGTACCGTTGATTTTGATATTTCACCGGTAATAAATCATCCAATATTTAGTCCACAACCCACCTAAGTTACCATTTTCAATACATTGAAGGACATGAATATGCCTTGAGGGCATCATTGTGTCATTCAAAACCCTCAAAGTAGACCACACGGTAGTGGGTGGGCTAAACATTGGATGATTTATTACCAGTGAAATGTCAAAATCAGCGGTACAAAAGTTAACGGCAATGATTAACTCAATGTGAATATTGTTAAATAAAGTACTCGTCTTTTCGGAATTTAAAGACATGGATTGTTAATGTATGATATTCAGAAGACTTCTTTCTATTCTTTTTCTTAAAGTAATATGATATTTAGGTGCAGCAAGATGACTAGCGATACAATATCTCCAAAGTGAAATGGTATCAAGCATCAATCAATTCAATAGAGAGGTAGACAGGCTGATTCTAATGGAATGTTTTTTAAGCTTCAAACAGTGCAAAAACTATACCCTAACTATGACCCGACTCTAACTCACTAAACCGTGACCCGACCTTAACGTACTAACCCGACCCTAACAACATACCTGACCTTAACCCTTAACCCTCAGCCTAATATGTGATCAGACCTAAAGTATATGTGGTGCCGAATAGTTTTTGGTGGACGATAGAAACATAACAAACATTATTTTATTGTCATTATCATTAATATTTTTGCGTTTCTGTAGTTTTGAGAAAATGATCATACAGTTAGAGGTAAGGGCTTGTTACTCACTAGATGTTATTTGATTCAATATCTTAAATAACAAACAAATGAATGGCTCCTTAAAAAAGAGAAAGATAATATACCAAAACTGCAGTTCAAGTACACTCATTATTAGTAACAAGGTTGTATATGTTTTACACGTAGTGCAAAATATGTTCATGTATTTAATCCCTTCTCATTATATTAAAATCACACGTCATTCAAAAGGATAGTAAGCTTGCAAGAAACTTTAATATTGACAAATTTAATATTGGATATTTCTATGCAACATACCCACAATTCTTATTAGAAGGATAGTAAGTAGTTCTTTTAAGAGTAACAATAGTCTACATAATAAAACTCTTAAAAGTTTAGATCTTATATTATTTATAGACTACAGTTACTCTAATTACCACAGCGTAGCAAGCATGATATAAGAAGTGATAGACTCATTATACTTCGGATAAAAACTTTCAAAAAATAACATGTAAAATGCTCCAATTTGACAGTCCTCTTTAAATTATTTAAGGGAACGAGGAATCCATATACTCAAGAAAATGTGAATCCGAATTATTTTTCAATGATGAAAAGATAAATAATTTCCACTGCCTTTGCGGGGACTCGAACCATGGATTATGGCTGGGGTTACTCATGCATTACGAAGCGAGAGGTCTACCGCTGAGCTATCAAGGTAGCGTTGAGATTGTGAACTAAAATCTAAAACATAAACATTAGAATGCTGTATTTGTTTTTGTTTACATAAAAATTTCAATTTTTGCCTCATTGGAATGCTCAATTTGTAAGTACATTATACGAATGCCTATATCAGACAAAATGTAGATAATGTAGATACTTAAAACAGGCAATTCACAGGGCAAACATGGCAAACTCAGAGTCGTAATTCACGTCCGGATTTTCGGGCAAAACAACCCGGGTTTGTTACATTATTATTCAAAATCAACTCAGCATATTTATAAGATATTGTTTGTAATTCAATAAAAAGTATCAAGCCTACAATCTGTCAAAATTTAACCAGTAGAATTGTTCGAACATCATGAAATTATGAGGTTTCGCCGACAAAGGGTCAACTTTTTCGAAGTAGCCTTTAGGCTTCATTTTGACCTTGATAATGAACGTGAAATCACAAGTAAAGTTATATGTATAAACTAGAGACTCTATTCAATATGTACGCCAAAAATTGTGATATTCTAATGTGTAAAAGTAGGTAAAAACTTGCAGTAAACATGACATTCCGCCGAACGAGACTTTTTAGGGGACTGTAGCCTTAAAATAAGTATTTCATTACCTTGATAAACCTGGCATTTAGTAATGTCATGTATCCGTTAGTTTAAGAAAAAACGAATTTACTACAGTAGGAAATCATTTAAAGGAACCCTTATACGTGTTCGGTAACATAGGCAAACTAGCAGTAGTGCAAAATAGACAGGGAATGCTACAATATTGGGCTTATAATAATATTACTAATGTTAAGGTCTAGATATACTTTGTCATTTTTACCATCTTGAAAATCCATAGAACTGAATGTATATTGACCTCGAGTTCCCAGACAATATTATCGATCGGAATAATCCGCTAAAACTACAATTAGAATGATAAAAAATCAAGACTGTGATAAAAATTCCAAATGAAAATGTTTCTCTTTGGAGAAAAATCAAAGGAGTCAGAAAATCTTTTCTGCAGGATAAAATCCACAGTACCTGTCAAGGAAATATTTCAGATTATAATGAAAAGACCAAGATAATTATGGTATTGTTCTCGACCTAATGAGATAGATCTATCATGCCTCTTTGAACACCATCATGAAACATTTTCATAAATGGTGAAACATTTTACTCCATGACAAAAATTTAACACCATGAGAAAAATTCAAAATGAAAATTTTCATTCCGAATGAAAATTTAACATAGTGGTGAAAATGTAACACCATGAGAAAAATCCTGAATGAAAATGACTACAAAAATGACAAAGTATATCTAGGCCTTTAGTTGTTGAAAAACCCTGTCACAATGCATTTAAGATCCTGATGAAAATGGGTGGAGGGTAGGCCGCTAAAGTTTGATATGGCTAGTTTATTTAAGCTGCATTTAATTTTTCGAAATTGAAGTAACTATTTTGAAATATGCATTATATGATGCTTACGTTTTAACATAGGGCCTACTTAACATACATGTATAAAAACTAACATTTTCTATTTCAACACACACACACATGCACCCCCCCCCCACAAAACCATTATAATAAAATTTAGAATTTAGTTCAAAGGTCACACTCTTCACATCTGTCATGAATTCTGACGTTATAATTCCGAATTGCTGAGACCAAATGATTAATTTTTTGGCATTGATAGGTAGTAAAAAGTAAAAGATATAAAATTCAACAAAATACTATTGATAGGAAAACTCTTATTGTTCGGTCTGAAATAGTTAGGTAAAGATATAATATTCAACAAAATGCCATTGATAGGGAAAAAACCCTTCATAAATTGATCGTTCTGAAATAGTTAAGGGGTGCAGTTACTAGCCCTAAAAGTCTCAAAAATACATGTACGTGATTGAAGTAGCTTTTTACACGTGTTGATTTAAATGTTTTGTGTGAGACCGACTTCATTAAAATGTATATATGAATTTGTATCATCTCAAAGTAAGCTTTTTTTTATTCAAGCATTTGGCATTGAAAAGGACAAATTATACATTATAAACCAATCATCCTTCTTGCTCGATAGACATTTCGAGCAATATATTAGAGAACATCTTGCTTGTTCATAGCACATGTATAACGTGATCAAATATAACAATAATATAAGTACAGAAATGATCTTGTTTAGTTTGTTTTGTCAGAAATATCTTTTTTCTTAGATAAGAACATTTAATATACCCTTTTGTCAATAGCATCTATCGCAATCAATACATTCAAAGAAAAAGGAAAAATGTCCTTTCAGCAATCAGAAAGACTTTATAAAGTGCAATATTTGAAACTAAGATTTTTGGAACGTTTTTAATTGAATTTCTTTAATCTATTGATCAAATTTTCTACAGTTCCTTTGATTAACGTACATATCGCAGCTGTCATATTGTATTTCGACGTCCATGATGTTACAAACTTAAGCGACTCTTCGATTTTCAGTGACAGCAGGACTTAATTAAATACCATTGATACTCAGCAACAAAATGGATATTCTATTACAATCTTTTTACGTTGGTTTTGTTGTTTTTCCGTGGTGCTTTACAGATTCCACTTTGCTAGAAGATACATCACCTTTGAGTAGCATGACAGAAAAGGTTTATGTGGGTCATCCAATATTCTTCATACTGGTATACTTCAATCAATAACAATATAGGTCAGTTAATCTCACATAGTATTCAGGTTATGAAAATT
>JXSR01S051910.1:2010-13868 GCA_000969725.1 Ophiothrix spiculata
ATGTAAACACACTGTATGTTGAGTATGATTGCAATTTAATGTGTGCTAAAATTTTCAGCAGACTTGAGTTTGGTTGTACACGTCATCAGCCGCTATTATACTTTGATCAACACTAAATTGGCGGGAATTATGAGGCTTTTCTTCATTCGCAAGTAAACATAATCCCACTTACATGCCCGTCGTAGATACTGATGCGCAAGTCACACGTACAACGCGCGCAAGTCACACGTACAACGCGCGCTGCGTCTCCTGCAGTTGTGCTGTGATCAGTTACGCACACGCTTATTTGTATCAATGAACGATGTGAAGAGGCCCGCCTATTTGGTGTTGATCAAAGTATAGTACAGTATTTAATTCTTGATGTATCCTGGTAATCCGTTGATGTGCTACTGACTATCATATACAAAGTCAGACAAAATATGAGAAAGGTTACCACACAATTTAACATTTGACACAGTGATGCTCATTGAAATATGTTTGTGATCTTTCGAGGATCGCCAAATACGTTTCATCCATTGATCACTGATGACCGTTAAGCATCAATGTTTGCTACAAACTATCGCGTAGATTTATCTGATCTTTTTATTAATTTTTTATGTTAAACAACTACAGTACAAAGATGGTGAAAGAAAGATTAGGAGTTCCATTCAACAAAAGAACAGCATAAAATTTACTTCTGAATCAACCTTCTGTGAAGTTTTCATTACAAATATCAAAAACTGCAGTGAGAGATTTGGAAGAACTTGGCAAGATTGCATAAAACTTTACAGCCTGGCCAAGGTGGAAAATGTTCCCTATTGAGTGTATACTGTACAGCAGTTGCAATATCCTAAAGAGTTTGGAGCAGATCTCTGTAAATAAATTCATTTGAAGATTTTCAAGCACTTTGTAAATTGAATTTATTGAAATCTACCGGCACTCTGTAAATGAATTTGCTCGATATGTACCATTGCCACAAAGTAATACACTACTTGCAATATTCTCAAGATGTCCCTGTATTTGTACATGATCAATATTCTTTACATTAACTTGGGAGAAGATACTTTGTGACAATTTCCTGAAATTGTAACAGCGCTATGAAATCGAGAAGTGTGAACTTCCATCTTTAACTCCCGTGCCCTACATTTGGTGTTGAGATGTTTTGAATTAGTGAACATTTGTAAATGTCAAAGTGTGTATTTCAATAAATTAAAAATTATATTAAAATTTATATATGGAAATGAAGAATACAATAAAAACAATTTTAATTATAAATTGAATTATTTAATATGAAAGATTGCTTCATGATAATGAAAAATATGTTGTTTTTGCTTCGAGTTATATCGATTGACATGTATTTTGATAGCGTGACTGACATATGGGTTTGCATGCACTGCCGTATTCAATTACATTCTGCAGCAAGTGGTATACAATTTGTACAGTCTAAACCCAATTGATATGCAATCATAGGACTGAGTACTAATATATGCCATAATCACTAACTGATGTGTGAAGCTAACAGATGTGTATATGTGCTTTTACACAACCAACTCTGGAGATGTACATATACATAGAGCAACTGTGCGCATCCTGGCCCACTGCTTACATATTATTGAATGATCATTGTACCAGCTGCTAGCTTGAAAATAAGCTGCAGTGGACTTATATACATTGTGTACATGGAATTGATTTTCAGTGACTGTACCTTTGGTATTAGTCAGCTTGCGTATTCAAATTGACCGGCATGCGCAATAATTGCTTAATCAGCCTAAAACAAACAGTTGGTGATTTGTAAGAACTTACCCTGTGCAAGACGGAATCAATCTTTGATGGTATTAAGCTCATCTTGTCCGGCAACTTTTTGACAACGTTGCTGATATTCATTGTGCCAAACTGTGCTCCAGCACTTGTCATCTGGTAATGAACTACTCAATGGATCGATGAAAGTTGATATGTTTATTGCACACACATACAGGCTTGGTGAAGTTGAACTAGCAGTGTGTGTCTATTTATTGTTATTCTGGTGTACACACACATCAGCAGATGTGAGCACTGTATATTCAAACACAGCCGCCGGCTGGAAGATGAATTAAGACCGCACAGCTACAGGTCAAAGGTCATTATTCATCTCCTATCTAGATATGCCAATACAGTACTGTTTCCCTTCATTTGTGTATTTGCCAAGTCCAAAAACAAACAAATATCCAGGTTATCAAATTATGCCTGATGTTTTGAGTAATCAGTATTCTAGTGTTATACCAAGCCTGTAAATTCATGTGATTATAAAATTGCTGTGGGTGTAATTGGTAAAACATTGACTGCAACCACGATGACCCTTGAGAAATTAATTGGTAGAATGTGACTGCACAGAAGTGTTAGGGCTCCATCTATAATTCTGTGCTTCAAATCAGGGAGTGTTATATCTACATTACTCTCACTGCATCCAGCACGTGACGGTCGGATAGTATAAACCTCACAGTGTGTGCTATTTATCTCATGGATTTTAATATGTGAATTTTTAAAAACGTGGAGCATTTATCAAATGTGGATGTATTTAACTAAGTGCTATGCATGGTCTAGTTGTATTTTATTGGACTAATTTTAAAGTCAGTCTTCATGGGGAGTTACAATAGAATGACTGATGTGTCAGTTATATTTTCTCAAGATGACTTTGTGCCGTATCCTCCCGTAAGTATCGCCACTGTGCAGTAACCCGCAGTCTGTAGCTTAGAAGAGCACATTGATAAGATTGACAAAATGAAATGTGTTTTGATATAAATGTGTAATAACATCTTCAGTATCAATCAAACAAGATTGGTTTATGAATAAAACAAATGATTTGGTTGACATATTGATGTCAAACTCTGCACAGTTTTGTTGATGAAACCAATAATCTGTAAATCTGTAACATGGTTTGAGAATCATTATTTACAAGCTTTTACAATTAGTTGCTTTCTACAAGTTGCCCCAACTGACCATTTGAAAAGGAATTTTCCTATCTGTATAGCCCAGAGAGTGATAAAACAATAATGGTATAGTTTAGGACCCTGTTCATAATAAGGAACAAAAGTCACTAATTCATCAAGCTAAATGAATCAAAGAAGCTAAAATAGTTAAAATGTTATCTAGACAACAAGGTTAATATTTTGGAAGGAGGGCAGGGCTTCGAATAAAGAGGGACATTATGGGGTAAAACAACAAGGTTAAAACAAATCGTAAAAAGTACTTATATTGCTGATTTTTGTCTCCAAACACCGCTAAAAATGCTTGCAAATCTCAGAAAACTCACCTGTATCGATGAAGCTCTGTTTCCGTTCATCCAAAATGTTGTTTAAATGTCAATGTAAATGTAAATTTAAAGGTTGCCGAGTTTTCATTAAAGAGCGAAATTTTGAAGCAAAAATAAAGCCATGATCGGCCATTTTTAATGATTGCACACTGCCAAACATTTCAATGAAACGCTCGATGGTTGGTTATTCATTGCGTCTGGACCTATAACGCGTTGGTTGGTTAAATGTTGCGTTAAATTACGCAGTGATTTACGTGGTGGTCAAATACACGAACATGATGAGTGGAGACAATCGCGGAAGTCGTGACTTTTGGACCAAAAAAGAATCCTTGGCGATTAGCCTAAAGAATTCTTTCTTTCTATGAACGTAAAATTGCTTTTATGGTAAGTTTAGCTTGATGGATGAACTTGATAAGGGATTTATTGAAAACCTTGATGATTTAGAAGAGCTTCATTTTTGATTTTGAAACAACAACAGCTGTTTTGTTCCTTATTATGAACAGGGTCCCAAACTACACCATTGCCGATAAAACATTGTGTTTTCTGGATTTGAGCTGGAGACCTGCATCCCGATCCATGAGTCCCCCATTGCAAGCCACCACTACAGCCTGGGTAGCAAATTAGTCACAACTTAAAAACCATGTCTATGACATTTTCACTGGTTGTTTTCATGATTTTTAATGGTGAGAATTACTAAATCTGTTACTATGGTTAACATTCACAAATTCTAATATAGGCCTATATATCAAGCACTTTGTAATATTCAGATCTCGGGGAAGTTGCATTTTGAATTTGCCTTAAAAACACACAATATATCGTGATGGTAAACAACATCTTACCTCCCATGGGTTTTGGTCGTCATTTCATTAAATGAAAGTACCATCATAAAACAAAGCACCAAAGTATATTATGTTGTACTGAGATTCAGCTTGTTTTATCAAATTATTTGAATTTTGTACCATACTGATACAAAATGTGTTCAATTTTAAGAAATTCAACCCCAAATCAATGAACTTGCATTTGCTTCTACTTGCCCAATCTACTAGTACGATGCTATCTTGTGTTTAATGTACTGAAAAGGAAATTGAATCTTGAAACAGTTCAGTATCATATTGAAACATTTTGTGTGCACACATATCATTCCCAGATTTACCAAAGAGGCTGAAATTAAAACTTGATGGCTCAAAGCATTATATGTTGCCTAGGAACATATTGATCACTTCAAGCTGAATGTGCAAGCGTTTTTTGTAGAGATATCATATACTGTTATTGAAATACGACTTAACACATGCTTTATGCTATATTTGATTTCAAGTTTACTTGCATCTTGTAAGTAATATATTGTAGTTTGATATAATGGCAAAACGATGGTTATCATTTGAGAGATTTTAAAATCAGACATGGTCAACGTCAATATTTTGGTTAGATAGGTGATTGTTGACCAGTGTGATAAATCTTATTTAACAGATGCTGGCAAGCAAGCCTTTGATGCAGTGCATTTAAAGTCCAATGATGTGCAGACTCCAAGGAATTTAAAAAAAATAAATCTGTGTTTATTTTGTAAATCCTATGGGATGGCAGCCATCTTGGATTGTTGTTGATGCGTGTGCCACATGCAAGACTCTTTGAAATGAGTATCCCTGGAAAACTTGTGTACAATGTTTATCAAATGTTGATATCTTAGGTAGATAGCATTGTACACAGAGTAGTGAATATTGAATCCCATGATTGCACATGCTCCAAGATGAGAATTAAGAGAGTGTAACACCCCAACAATTTTATGACATGTTCAGTGTGACCATATGTGCACTTTGCATGTCCTAACCCTAACCTAACTAGGATTCCCTAAAACTCTACTGTTAAAAATCATCAAAATGCACCCAAGTCCAAATATGTCATAGATATAGGTTACATGTGGGAACGACTTATTAGTGATGGCTTGCTAAATGGTGTGCCTCGCTTGGGGTGTGAGAGTTCCTGGATCAATTCCTGCCAAAAACACTTTTTGATGTATTAGGGCTACAAAAAAGAACAGCTCTTAAATCAAGGTTAGGATTCAGGGCCAAATTACACAGCTCGTTAAATGAATATTGTGCTGAGAGTTTATATATTGTGCTGACAGGTTTATTTTGACATCCGCAGATATTTAATAAAATTTGGTAGTAGTATCTAGATTTGGAATTGTGGAATATTTATATTGACTGCAATAAAATAATTAAGCACCAAATTGGTTTATAATGCAAGCATTGACAAAAGGAAAACGATTACTGGCCAAGCTATTTTTGAGTCACGAACCTTATGTTCCCAGGTCATCTTTCATTCTATTCAATGATTTAAATTTGTCACAGTTGGAGGATAACACCGTCAATAGCTTGCAGCTTGTGACTTTAATAAATGACTCCAATTAATTCATACATGTTGCCCCAAGTATCTATCATACCCTGCAGACCATTTTGTCACCAATAGATTACACAGAATCTTATTTTATGAGGATGCAATTTATGATGATCCCTGTCAGTAATTGCTGAATTTAGAGTATGTCTCATAAGTTATTTAGGCCCTTGAGTGAATATTTTCTATGGTTGAGCTTCCGAATTGAACTTCTGTACATTTTGTATCAAAGAAATTTACTTGTTTTTGAAAAATAAGTGAATTCAACTTTGATCATCATCTATATTTTGGAAAAAATAATTGTGTCGAACTTGTCATCTAAAGTGGTAGCAGTATCCATTTTCCATTTTCCACTTGCATCTGTGGTTTGAATAGATGTTTAGTCAAAGTGTTCCTGAACAAAATATAGAATTTTGAAATTTGTTTGAATATCATTGTGCTTGAAAAGTGCAGGTGCAAAAATGTGAATTAATCAACAGCTATATATAATAGTGATCAGAGTTTTGTTTTATTGTTGCTGGTGGCCACAATTTCCTCCTCGATAAATCATACAGATTGGTCTTCCTTTCAACAAAATGAGCCGCCAGCCTAATATATTCACAAGTATCATCTATGCGGCATTGAATTATAAAGACTTAGTGCTGTGGAAAAAAATTCTGAATATTGCATTTCTAGTTTAAAAGGCAATTGCATTTTTAACATAAGCCAGGGGTTTGCTGTTCGTAGGATTTGGATTGTCGTCTTGATTTATAAATTTAGTTCAAACTTAGTTTATATTCTAGGTTTTGATGATTTTGAATTTGTGCACCATGAGAGCTAAATTCTTGAATTGGCACAGCTCACAGTAATGTAGTCAGGTATCTAGGTTTGGATTTCATCATCTGTGATGAATTCTATGATTTTTCATCACGACATTTATCATTCAACCGGATGTAAAAGCGCATCTAACCTGATAAAGTGGTTTGAAATTCTCGATAAATATTAAATTTTGTGCCACACTTGATTTCTACTGTCTTTCAATTTTTATGTTTATTATTAAATTACGCTTACAAAGGGACCGAGTGTAAATCAATGTGATTGTTCAAAGTCTTTTGTATCGGAAATTGGAGGTTTCATTTGAGCCATATGAATTGCTTATGCTTGAACCTTCTTTCAGGTTTCTTTGAGTTGCAGGTTTTGTCTTTGAAAGTGGAGTTTGGGAGCAACCAAGTGAAAGAAATTACCAACCCTGACTTGCGGCTTTGTCTTTTGTGAATGCAGCAGATTTTGTATTAGCTCTTTGTTGTGGTTTCATCTTAAGATGGCTGTCCTCATAAGATAATGAAGTTGTTCTTAGCTTTTTCAACAATATGTCATTTTTATCATGAGCGAAATCTAGGCTTTGCATCCTGTTTGTAAACACAGACAGTATGCAAATAATGGGTAGAATGATCAAAATATGGAGAGTTATAATCACAGATGAAAATGGGTAAAAAATATGGTACGGATGCATCCATAGCAATCCTCAACCTACATCAACCATCTTTTTTAATCTCCATAGATTCTTTTTAAGGGTCTACATGGCTTGATTAGGTTTGTGTCAAGGTTGGCAAAAATCGTGATTTTTTTAAAAAAATCAAAAAAATCGATTTATTTGATTTAAATCGGATTTTTTTGATTTAAATCGATTTTTTTGATTTTCATATCAGAGGTTTGTAGGAGCTACACCCTTCCCCTACCTCAAATTACTCTTAAAATACGAATATTAAGTCCATCTGATCTTTAAAAATGAATTATCATATAAATAATTGATCTAAGGTTGGTAAAAATCATGATTTTGTAAAAAAATCAAGAAAAAAATCATTTGTTTTAAATATTTAAATTGATTTTTTTTTTATTTGAGTGGAATTTTGGTTGATTTTGCTGATTTATATACTACTTACTACTCCTTCCCCTCTTGTTCCTCTGTAAATGAAAACTTTAAGTTCTTCTGATCTTAAGTTAAAAGATGTATTATCATAACCCATTGTTGGTAAAAAAAACCCCTCACAATTTAAAAAAATCATTTGTTTCATTTTAAGTAATTTTTTTATTCAATTCAAATTTCACTTGATTTTGATGATTCATATGCAACTACTTCCCCTCTTGTTACATTTTGAATTAGAATAGTAAGTACTTCTGATATTCAAGATTGTATTATTATAAATAACTAATCTAGGGTAGGTTTTTTTTACATATAAAAAAAAATGTTCTATTTGAATTGATTTTTTTGATTTTAATCATTTGATTTCATTGATTTATGTTGTCACACTTTAAAACGTGTGCTTCATTCTGAACTTAAACAAAAGTTTACATTATTTAAATCTGTTATTGATTGAAGGTTGTGAAAACAAATCACGACCTTAAAAAATAAATAAAAAAATCACTGTGTGTTTTAAATCAATAGAATTTTTTGATATTAATCTATTTTTTTTATATTTTTTTTTGTTGAGGACTTATGTTCTACACCTGCTCCTCGTGTTACACTTTCAATGTGAACATCAACTGTTTCTGATCTTCAAAAAAGTGTAAATGATTCAAATTACTGACCCAGGATTGGACAATGATCATTTAAAAAAAAAATCAAAAAATTAATATATGAATTTTGCTGCGTGAATTATATTACACATTTGCCGACTGTATAAATCAAGTTGTAATGTTAAAATGCTACCTTGGTGAGGGTTTATGGGCCAAATTTACATTGGAAATGAGCAAAACTATAAGCTGTATGAATGCAGGGGAAAATATATTGAAAAATCTGATAAGAAAGTGAAAAAATCAAGAAAATCTAAAATCTTGATTTAAATCAATGATTTTTTTAAAAAAATCATTTGATTTAAATTAAATCAATTGATTTAAATCGTGCCAACCTTGGTTTGTGTTGTAAAGAATTCTAATGGTTGAAGTGCATGCAAAATCGGAATAGAAGTTCAATTTTGCTTTTTTCTATTATCATGTCTCGGACGGATACAAAAAAAAACATGTATCTAGGTTATAAAGAGCCGAAGTTATTTTTAGCATGCTGCACTTTAGTACTGGGCATAGCCTCATAATTATATTGTTACTTCAGTAAAACTCAAATCAATAAGAGAAAATGTATCATCAATTTCCTGGGTTAGTTACATAAGTAGGGTAATTCAGTTTGCTTGAATGGTGGATTTTTGACCTCTGCCATGATTAAATTTTCCTTTCCTTGAAGAATCACCATATTATAAACATCAGTAATTTAATGCTTTCTACTGTAGATAGTAAAATAGTTTCCACTGTGTAACTTCTAGTTTACCAATTGATGTATTCATGAGTGATGTTCATAGGCAAATCCTAGATGATGGCACATGTACTATGGGCTGCAAGTAGGTGCAAATGTAGGCCATGGAAGCTCATTAGTAAACTTGTGAGTAGGCCTATATGGCAGATCCATATCCACATTTAATGGCTTAGTTAATAAATCTTCATACATGGCGGGGAATTCCTGTCAGTTAATTTACTGTATAAAATGCAGGTAAATTAATACTCACCGCAAATTGTGGACTAAATGCCAACCACATCTACATGAAGGGTTAAAACAAAAAATGGTTGAAACTTGTGTAGTTTGTATACATTGTAGATTGCTCATAGAAACTTGTGCAGTTTGCAACTTTCTGCAGTATGTTGTGGAATTCAGAATTACTTGTGTTTATTTGAAAAAGTGCAAATATTTAAACAGTTTGTGTGCAGCATAGGTGTACACGTAATACATTTACAAAACATCCAGATTGGGAGAATGTTATCAGAGATTTTCTTAAAATGTTTACTTATAAGTTTGATTTGCATACCTTATTTACAACTTCCAATTATTTTGAGAAAAATAAATTTTCTTGTAATACACAACTTATTTATGTATTTCTGAGGCAGGGATATGTAATTCAGACATGAAATTTGCAGGGTCATGAAAAAAGAGCTTTCTTATACTATGGAAATCACCAGTTTGACTTTAAACGGTTATATTTCTAAAATCAATTTTGAATGCACTTGTCATTTGACTATTTTGTAACTTAAAGATGATTCATTTTTTGATTAATTGTATATTGCTTAGCAAATTAATGACATGGTAAATGCAACATTGTAAATGTACTATCTTAAAGTGCACCTGCAAATTTTGGTTCAGCCATGATTGTGCTTTGTCATCAGTTTTTGCAGCCTATTACCTTCAAACAGGTTCATTAAGGTAGCGATGCTTGCATTATTAATGAGACTCATATTGCAGTACAAGCATATTATCTAGGTCTAATAGCTCATTAATTTCAAGTTATACTTTGACCAAATGGCTTTTACTATGCAAAGGTGAAGCTACATGTAGGTTAATATGGCTGGCTTTTGAATAAGGCTACTTCTAAGGAGCATTAGTCAGAGAGATCAATGTGAATGCTGGGAATAAATTATTGACCTGGGTTGCCACAAACTAGAGAAGATATCGTGTGTATCCCATCATGCATTGCTGAAATTTTGTACAGGATGTCATGTGAGTACTTAGTGATGAAGAATACCAAAAATGCAGTATTATAATAATTACCTTTGATTTGTGGACATTTCATCACTAACTACTCACATAATTTCCTGTACAAACAATCCCATTGGAACAATGCATGATGGGATACACATGATATCTTCTCTTGCCACAAACCATGCCCTGAGATACATGTATGTGCAGTTTAAAAAATTCCATCTTATGATTCATTTTGATATTTCCCTATTATAGTCCATGATATTTAAAAAATAAATAAAAAATTATGGGCAGCAAACCAATTTCTGTAATTAGGTATTTTCAAATTATAAACATGTAAGTAGTCCACAGTAGCCTTGCAACTACTCAATTCTCAAGCTGTACATATCTGTGATCTACAAAATCAAGCTATGTATTCCGTGGTATCAACATGGATTTACAGTTGATCACCGTGCCGAATAGAATTCCCATCTCCAATACATTGCAATGGAATTCCTATGGCTTACTCACATAGGTGTAATGTAAGACTGTATGCATTTTAACACCACTGTCTGAGAGTAAGTGACACCTTCAAGTGTTTTTCAGCATGGGACCAGAATGAATTTTTTCTTCAGGGAGTTGACATTTCTGTTCGTCATTCAAATCGACTTCAGTTAAAGCTATATTTATCTATGACAAAATTTTTTTGAACATGTTTGAAAGATGGAAATGGTATGTTTGTATGTTAGAATCTGCTCCACAACCAATGTGAATATATAGGAGTTATATTCATGAAAGATATAGATGCAATATAATCATTTAATCTTGTTAAAACATTTGGTAGAAGAGTACATTAATTTTGTGCACTTTTACATGAAGAATAAACCCAAATATTAAAATAATTTACTCCGATATGTTACATCAGATTGTAGCAAGATGTTGAAGCAATTCTTGCTACATATTTGGTCTACATATCAAAGCATTCTCAATGTTGTATGACAAGCCGTTTCATATTATGTTGCTTTACAAGTGACTTATATGGAAAAGAATGCAAATCTTAAAATGGATATTTTGATCCTGTTATTCGTATGTTTTTGGAGACGTGTCAAGGTATAAGCCACTATTTGCTGGAAAGTATCACATTTGGTACCTTCAAAACCATTTAAGAAACCTTGATCTAGATGTTGGTGTTTATATCAAAACAAGAGATATGGGCCTTAATCTGCTGCTACTGATATACTAGAAGTAAAATAAATTACATATTTCTACTATTCTAGTCCCGACTTTTTCAAAATTTGGTGAGGGATGCCCTTTTTTTTTCAAAAATTCATTATTTCTGTGTAAAATTCATATTCAAATGTTTGTTTTTTAGACACAATCCAAAAATGGAGAAGTCCTTTAAATTTTTTTGTTGTTTCCAAATTGCTTTACCCTTAGCTTAAAAAAAGTATATGTGTTTATAAATGATATCAAATACTTCTGACTATCTTTCTTCAGCACAACAGTTTCAGAACTAATGTTATGGAACAAATAAGGAGAATAATGAAAATATTTCAGAATCTTAAAAAATTGGTAGGGCTGGAATAAGAAACCCCTACTTTTTTACACTTTGCTTTAGAAGTCCATTTTTTCTTAAATCAGGGGCCCTTTCCTCTCTCAAAGGTATCAAATACTACCATTTCCATGTTCTTGAGGAGCCAAGCTTTGTAGACATGCAGA